>LBNU01030481.1:24486-57975 GCA_014162995.1 Artemisia annua
CCCCCCCCCCCCCCCCCCTATTTATCTTCGCCCATGCCTAACAAACTCAACTTCTCCATCGTCTTCCCAAATGCCTGAAAAATGCCTTCTGGTCCGTGGCATACCACTCCACATACCCTCTCGTTCTCTTATTCATAACCAAACCCCTATCCGACTTCAACACCCCTAACCCTTTAGGCAAATTCTGAAAATAAACATTATCAAACACCCTAGAGTCATGACATCATTAGAAACACTCAAAAACGAATCCTTCTTATAGTCCCTTCAGCATACCTCCTATTATAACTCAGATCAACATCCCCCATCCCATTATAATTTTGTGTTGAATGGGTCATTATTACAATGACATTTTTCAATGTTCGCCCACATGAGCATTTTAGTGGACCACCACCATCATCACTCAATCCAGGTTCCGTTGCTCATTTTCCAAACAGCCAATGGTTTCATGCACGTGTCACAACATAAACCCATTTCGGTGCCAAACATTCCCTAAACTATAAAATAAGTATAGGTGCACTGCACATAATACAGAACCAAAGGTTTGATATTCTCTAAACTCATATTCCTACATATAAATTTCCAACCTGCTTGTTTTAAAGAACACACTAAAAGCCAGCAATATGGATCCTCAAGATCAGCCATAATTTACCGAAAACCAAACTGTAAAGAAATTATTTATTATGATACGAAAGAACATGTCAGCTACACATTTCTCATTCATTTCATTTTATACCAAAAAAGGAGGTGCACCTATACTACATATTGGCAGTTGATATCTTCTAAAGAGATGACCTGCATGTATCCATGAAAGATGAGGTTATATAAGTTTGGTAAGAGACGGAAAAGAAAACTAGAAACACAATACTAACACAATAGCACGTCAATTCAAGTTAAATCTACCTACAACGGTTAGTTGAACTGTTCTAAATTGTTTTATTTAAAAAAATTACCAATTATGGGTTTACGAAGAACTAAATTTATGAATGGGTCAAAGATAGCCCTTCTACGAGTGTATTTAAGCATTAGTGTTATATTAGGGTGAAAAAAATTCTATAACTAGAATTGGTTTTTAAAAAGTGTTCTAAAACTAGGATGATTTTCTTTCTTTAATCTAAAACTAGGATGATCTTCCTTTTTCATTCTAATTCTAGGATCTTGTTTTCATTTTCACTATACATTAAAACCTCTATAAATTAATAGTGTTGAGACCATGATATGTTATTAATTTAGCGAGATATTATTATATCGATAAATTAATAATTTATTAATTTAAAGAGGTTTTACGTATGACATTTAAATTTTCAAGTCTAATATACTAACTAGTTACAACGTACACAATAATAAAATTGAAAAAGAAGTTCCACAACATTTTATGAATTCACATTCACACTTTATGAAATAAAATTAACACTTTTTATTGCAATACGAGAAGACAATGTACCAATTCTTTAGTGCAATAAGGAGATTTTAAGATAAACTAAATATAGATTTTAAGTTCAACAAAATAAGTGAGTATGGATTCATTTTTTACTAAACAATCTTAGGATTTTGAAGTGTATCTCTCTCTCTCTCTCTCTCTCTCTCTCTCTCTCTCTCATATATACATATATATGAAATTTTTAGTAATTATTAGTTTATAGTTTCGTTGGGACTAATATTATACACTGGGTTTCAAAAAAATTATTATCTTATTATTTTATCGATTGAGGTCTAAATTTGTACTGGTCTAAAGTTGGGACCGGACAAAATATTAATTTTATCGAGGTTATTAATTTATCGAGTACTGTATACCGAACCAGTACACATACGGACATGTGTGTCATTTAGACCTAACTTTATAAACAATTTAGCTTTCTTCGTTGAAAACAAGTACCCACGGCCAATTACATAATTCAAGAATAATGTAATGTTTATACTTGTTAAACTACTGTATTGTTATATCTTAATTTTGATCAGTAATACATAAACAAAGTTAGCAAACTATAGAGTTTATAACACAAAGTTTTATTCTAGCAACTTGTATAAAGTAGAAGGTAGAAATTGTAAATAGTCAAAATTAGTTAACTGTCTTTCCCTCTTTTAATCTTTGTATAAAAGGAGATTAACTCTCCTCATTTCACAATTAATGCAATAATATCATTTCTTCCCTAAATTTCACTTCCGTTTGATATGGTATCAGAGACAGGTTTGGTCACAGCAGCATAACAAAGACAAAGTCCAAGAAGGCTTTCTTCAGACTGCTTATATACCTACACATCTGCAACTTGCAGATATCATGACCAAAGCTTTGGGTCAAGAACAACACTCATTTCTGAGCTCCAAGTTGGGTTTCACAGACCTTCCAACTTGAGGGGGGGATATAGAGTTTATAACACAAAGTTTTATTCTAGCAACTTGTATAAAGTAGAGGGTAGAAATTGTAAATAGTCAAAGTTAGTTAACTGTCTTTCCTTCTTTAATCTTTGTATAAAAGGAGATTAACTCTCCTCATTTCACAATTAATGCAATAATATCATTTCTTTCCTAAATTTCACTTCCATTTGATACAAACATATCACTTAAGGGTCATAAATATAAATTATCAAACGAGACATTTGCATGTCATTATGTGTTCCATGTTCGTTCATTCAGTTAAACGCTTAACTACGCAGTTTAACATGCTTGGCCGAGTTGAATAGATACGCAAATTTGTTTGTTTTAGTTAACTCAATAAATAAACTAGCTTATCATGTCAAACATTTCTATGTTTTTTAAAACCGAACTGCCAAGCAAACCGGGTTTTTTCCCGGTTCCCGGCTTTTTCCGGGTTTCTTCGATTGAATCTGGCCAAACCGGCTCGGGTCTTTTTCCCAGTTGAAGCATCCGGTTTGGTCCGGTTTTCAAAGCACCATCTCAACAACAAAATAATGGACCTAATTATATTCTCGTACAGAGTGCAACTTAGACATTTATACTAGTTAAATTATCTATACTCACGTTCGGTGGGAAAATATTTGTTTCATGAGTTTTCTTGTATGTGTCACCTAATACCAAACAATCACTATCAGTTTTATTCGCATCCTCATTCCTAGACCCATGCACCGAACACTCCAACACTGTTTAATTTAAGAAGGATTTAGTAAACAAAAAGATGAAAACAAAGCAAAAAACGAAAAAGAAATGAGGTATGAAAAAAGAAATGAATGGTTAGGTCCATATGAAATGGATTATAAGAAAAAACAAATGCAAATATCCTACATTTAGAATAAGAAAAGGCTACTAATCCTATAAGTACTGTAGAATAAGAAAAGAAAGTCATTCTAGTTTTAGAATAAGTTTTCAAAATTATCGTATTTTTAGAATTTACTCTATTATGGTAAGGTTAAAAAAAAATAATCGTGAGAAGCATAAAAGAAATTCAAAAAATTTAAAAGTTTTTAGAAACTTCTAAAACAATTCGACAAGATATTTGGTGAATAAAAAAGTTGTGAAAAAGTTTTTATAAAAGTGTATGGTTTTAAAGTAAAAAAACCGTTTGTGCATAAAAACTTAAATTGACATTTTGTGTATCAAAAATCTGTTTGCATCCAATTTCTTTTTAGGATATGCATCAAATTTTTATTGTGCATAAAAATATTGCATCTAAATTATTTTGTGCATTAAAATTTCGCTTTTTTGTGTACTTAGAATTTAGAAAACATATAAAAACTCAAAATCGAAAAACTTTCTTCACAACTTTTTATGCACCAACCTTCTCTATGGATTTTTTTTTTCAAAAAGTTTCTAATTTTAAAGTCTTTTTACATTTCTCACGAATATTTGTCTTTTTTTTTATCTCTTCATTATGTACATTAACTTAGAACGAACTTGTAATTTTTTTCAATTATAAGTAACATGATGATTTTATTACTTATATTACCATTGTAACTTGTTGTTTTTTGTTTTTGTTACTATGACAACCGGTTGAATTTCTGCGTCCTTTAATTTTTTTTCCACCTACCCTTATTTTAGTCGAAGTTTCCTGACTAAAGTTTTAACCCGGTTCACATCCTTGTCAATAAACACCTCCAATCTAAACCGTAAATCTAATTTAGTCCATTATTTTTCCACATCATGTCTTCTTCATTCTTGTCTCGACGTAATCATAACCTTTCAAACGATTGACACTGTAACCTTCCTTCAAGGGTTTTTGTTTCATGGACTCTTACCAACCCAGCTAGAAGATTCTTAGTTTGTCCCAACATATCACTACGTAAACTTATTCTTTGATTTTGAAACCTATTTTTATTTTAATTTTGTTTTAAAATTTTATGTGTTAGGAATTATATATTAATGTAACAATAGTGTATCATAAGTCTAAGGTTGGTTTAATTATAGTGTATCATAATAGTGGTCAAGTTTAGACAACCCTTTCGAGGAAACCTATATCTCTTAAACTAATGCTCTAATACCAAGTTGGAACACCCCAAAACAAAAAGATTTTTTTAACAAGACCTTCATACGCCGTATTGACAAAAATGTTAAAACGCTGTATCAGGCAGAACTGGCTCAATATGCCGTATGCCTTTCGGTGTACGTCGTATTGACAGAAATGTCAATACGTCGTATTTAGCTTATGAAGACAAAACCACATTTTCCGGAAAAGACAGAGTTTTTGTTTGTATATTATAGGGATGATCCGATCCGCTCGCACAACTCGATAATTCCTGAAACTTTGCAAACATACTTCTACCAACATATATTTATTAGTTATGTACAAACTTGGCACCGAAAACATGCGGAAGCTAACTTTACTAAAATACGAGTGTTATGCCAAACACCCTTTTATACACTTTAAAGCATCATTTGTAAATACAGTAACTCTTTTACAATGCTATAAAATCCACAAATTTACCTTTAAAACACATAAAACACTCAAAAGACTATACTTTACAAAGACTATAACTTGACCAAACATTTGGGGGTTTAACTTGCTTCAAGCATGACTATCTATTCCTACTTGCCTACATGCAAATGGCAAGTACTTCCGATATTGCATCAATCCTTAAGGCCTTAGCTCAAAGGACCTTACCTTGTCCATATTAATCTACAAAACATACAACAACTAAAACGTAAGCTTTATGCTTAATAAGTATTACATTATGCTTGGTAAGTAACTGGCAGTAACAAGCATATAATTCAATCATACTTGCTTCAATTACTCTCCATAGCTAGTCCATAAAGATAACCAAACTACACTTGCATGCATAGTCTTTTAAACAACTCAACAACCAATATCAACATAAATCCATCACATACCTTAGCTAGTTATAAAACTAGATTAACAACTCACCTTAGCCGGTATTCACTAAGTAGCCTAATCCTAGCGAGACATAGCCATAAATTATTAATAAGGGGGGCAAAAAAAATTTCTGAAAACAAAGAAAGTAATGTAACTAAAACTTTAAATGATAGATTCCAAGAGTAAACTGCAAAAATGGTCCCTGTGGTTTCCTGAGATTGCAAAAATAGTCATTGTGGTTCGCTAATTGCAGGCGGCCTCCCTGTGGGGGAAACTTTACATCATTTTGGTCCCTGGGTGCTAACGACGTTAGTGAGAGTGAGTTAAGTCGTGGTCCAAAATTGAATATATGACAGGAACAAGGACAAATATGTCATTTTACTCGTGGACCCAATTTTTTATACTCTTAAGTGGTCCAACCCGACACAAACAAACACACACCCGACATTAACTTAAAAAAAACCCCACTTTAAACCCTAATTGCAGTTTATCAATTGATGAGACGAAAAATGTTACGTTTTTAGGGGTCATTTTGAGTCCTAAGTCGTATGTTTTGGTTTGGATTTCACCCAAAGTCGTTTCTTTTCTCATTTTAGGTACTTTTGAAGGGAAAATCACAAAAGAAGCATTTTTGGGCGTTTTCGGAGTGAAAAAGTGCGGAAAACAACAAAAACTCAAAAGACCTTGAAGANNNNAATGAATTCGTGATCAATATTAATGACCAAAATATATTTGTATTAGACACGCTAAGTTTAGTAGGGGGTTCCAGGGATATCATAACTAATGTATGTCTGTATAGTCAAGAATCAGCAATTAAGCACAACCACTTAACATATAATCTTTAATCAAGTTATAGGGTTTAAACCCCTAATAAGTTACTCCTCAGCTCCCTCAAATAAAAACTAATAATAATAGATATTCAGCATAAAAATATAATAGAATCAAAACGTTCTATATACTATGAATTATAGTCAAAAACCATCATGAACATCATCATGCATCCAAACGGCGGAGCAGATAATACCAGGCCGTCAAACCCCAATAGGTGACGTCCGTTGCAGCTCTCGGCAGATTATGAGGTTTACCATAGACAGCGCTTAGAGGTTGAAACAGATATAGAGATTCCATATATATTGTCTAGGGGCTATCCATACGAATCTGCAGAGCACTCTCACCGCTTGAACGGCGTCACCAAATTGGGGCACTACAAAACTCTCCTGGCCCCGTCACGAGTAGATAATAAATGAATCACATTTTTCCACTTCTGGACCTTCACTTGTTCGCTCCTTCGCATTCTCTGAGGTCGTGTCCTCGCCATTTTTTTTTTGTGTTAGAGTGTGACGGGCGGTGCACCGGCCGCTTCTGTGATCTTTCCACGCAAACTCAACATACTAATTACATGGTAAAAGATAGTTAGGGAGTAATGAAATCTAAGTAAACACTACTCTCCACCACTGATTTTCTCCAAACCAAAAAATACAAAAATATAAGTAGCTTAGAAGTAGATAACTTGGGTTAGTTGACTAGCAACTAATTCCGCCCTCTCCTCCAAAACCAGAGATTTACTGCTTTCATAAAACATAAAAATACAAAAAGAATCTTCCTCCACCCTTAGACCTAGATTAGAGTAGCCTTTAGCCTAAAGAACACTATTCCCTGCGAGAGAACGATCAATCCCCCGGTACTTGCCACTACACTATACTACATCGGTCAGGTACACTGCCTGGTGGGGATTGCAAGCTTCTCGAGATCCCTCGAGAGGTAAAACGTAGTGCGTGTTGCAATCCACGCGCATCATCAATTCAATCCAATTAAACTATTAGTTTCATCAAATTCGTCCTTATGCTTTAAAACAAGTAAGGATGACATCTTCTACAAGTTTGTGGTACATTAGACCAGATGGAGAGAAGGTTGACACGAAAGATCTTTATGGTAAAAATCCTAACTTGTGTTTTTGTTGGCATCCATTGTATTGGTAACTGATTTGTTGCTATATTTTTTGAAACAGAACAATATCCAAACTTGTTTTCAATAAGGGTTCATCATGAAGGTCGATTTACAGAGTTACCAAAGAGGCAGTATATTGGGGGTCAGGTAACATTTGTGGACTTGATAGCCATTGATCAGTTTAATATTGATTTATTGAACTCAATAATGTACCAGAGCTTAGGTTATGAAGAGAATGTGAAAATGTATTATCACTACAAAGTTCCTTTGAAAGGTTTAGATACTGGACTAAGGCCTTTAGGTGGTGAAGATGATTTCCATGAAGTGGTAAAGCATGTTAATAGGCATAGGGTAATTTATGTTTTTGTTGAGCATGGCCATACAAATGTTGATTTAGAAGCAGAAACAATGCAATCATTGAAGCAAACTGATAAATGCAAGGTATTGGATAGTAATGTGGAGGTAGTTGAATTAGAAACACAAGTTAACATGTCTAGTGAGAGTGAGGATGATGAAAACAATGAGAGTGAGGATGATGAAAACAATGAGAGTGATGGGAAATCTGTTGATGAAAACAATGAGAGTGATGAGAAATCTGTTGATGAAAACAATGAGAGTGATGGGAAATCTGTTGATGAAAACATTGAGAATGAGGAAAGTGATAGTGAGTATGAGCAATCTACTAAGGGTGAGGATGATGACTTAGAAGAATTTGTTGATGAGGAACACATAGTAGAGGAAGTAAATGTTAACATGTCTACTTTTAGCTTTGAAGTTGAACCAGAGACCTATGACTCAATGCAACCCTATGTGAAATTAACTGAAGATGATTTGGAGGTTATAGATTATGACTCTTTTGAAAGTGATGTAGGCTCTGACACTGAACAAAATAGGAGAAAAGGACTTAGAAAGTTAAGAAAGGGACATGATGGTTCAAGTATTACAAATGCTTTGGAAGTTGGTTTTGAATTTGCAAACAGGGATGAAGCAAAAGATAGGATAAGGGCACATTCAGTTGAAACAAGAAGGAACATTAAGATAATAAGAAATGATAAACTAAGGGTTAGGGCAAAGTGCTTAGGTGTTGTTCCTAAGAAATTGAATGTGACAAAAGAGAATATGGAACAGGTTGCTTTAGATGATAAAGGCAAGGGCAAGACTGTAATTGTGAAAGAAAGTAAGGGCAAGGATGTAAAAGTAGAAAATGACAAAGCTGGTTGTCCTTGGGTTGTGCATGTGTCAAAGGGTGATAAAGGCAAGTGGGTGGTTAAAACATTAAATAATGAGCATACTTGTTTGCAATCTAGGAAAATAAAAGCTTGTACTTCCACTTTTCTTTCAAAACATATAGAAGATCTATTGACTATGAACCCTGAAATCCCTGTCAAGGCTATCCAAGAACAAATGCAAAAAAAAAAAAATCAATGTTGGTGTAACCAATACCAAAAGCAAAGGCACAGGTTAATTTAAGAGGTGATGCTAGCCTACAGTATTCACTGTTGAGAGATTAAGTGAATGAGTTGTTGAGATGTAACCCAAATAGTACTGTTAAGATTGATGTGTATCCAGCACAAAATCCAGATTCAGCAACTAGAATGTTTAGGAGGATATATGTGTGTTTGGGTCCATTGAAAGAAGGTTTCAGAACTGCTGGTAGAGATTTGTTAGGTTTAGATGGAGCATTTATGAAATATGCCCAGTATCCAGGACAATTACTCACAGCAGTTGGTGTGGATGCTAACAATGGGATATACCCAGTTGCCTATGGGATTGTAGAATCAGAATCTAAGCAATCTTGGACATGGTTCTTGAGCTGTCTTGGTGATGATTTGGATTTATACAGCAATTCAAACTTCACATTCATCACAGACAGACAAAAGGTGAGTTTTTACTTACTACATAACTGCTATTCTTATTCATTTGTTAGTTTTTACTTAATACTTAACTGCTATTGAAAATTATATTGTAGGGGTTATTACCAGCTATTGCAAATCTCTTTCCATCAGCAGAACATAGATACTGTGTCAGACATATTTATCAAAACATGAATCTACATTGGAAAGGTGGAGAGTTCAAGCTCCTTCTGTGGAAGTGTGCAAATTCTCTAACTGTAGTTGAATTCAACAAACACATGGGTGAGTTGAAAAGCTACAACAAGAAGGCTTATGAATGTTTACAAAAAATTCCACCACAACACTGGAGCAGGTCCCACTTTTCAGGTATTTACTTAAAATTTTTCTGCTTATGAATATGTAATTGCAAATACAGGATAGTTAACATAGGTAATTGCTCTTACAGGAAGGGCTAATTGTGATCTATTGATAAACAATGTTTGTGAGGTATTCAATAGGCAACTATTAGATGCTAGGGATAGTCCCATCATTTCTGCACTAGAGTATGTTAGGGAGTATCTCATGAAGAGGATAGTGTTAGTGCAGAAGGTAATTGAGAAGAGTCAAGGTCCATTAACTCCATCTGTTACCAAGGTTTTTAATGCAATAAAAAAAGCTGCAACAAAGTATACAGTTGAATGGGGAGGATCAGATTTGTGGAGGTTAAAGGTCCATGGGGTGAGCAATGTGTTGTAAATTGGACTCAAAAAAGCTGCAGTTGTAGAAAGTGGGAAGTGTCTGGGATTCCCTGCAAGCATGTTGTAGCTTGTATCCATGACATGGCTGACCATGGAATGGAAGTTGGGTTGCCAGAAGATTATGTCCATGAATCATACAAACTTGAAAAATGGAGAGATGTTTACTCATTTAAGGTGAATCCAGTGAATGGGAGACAGTATTGGGCCAAGTTTGATTGCCCAACTACATTGATTCCACCTAAGGCAGTTCCAAAAATTGGTAGGCCACCTAAGGCAAGAAAGAAAAGTGCTGGTGAGATTGAAATGGTTAAAGGGGGCAAACTAACAAGGTTAGGTAAAACTGTCACATATGTATTTGTAAAGGAAGTGGTCACAACAAAAGAAGTTGTACTGCTCAAGGTGTTGCAAGTCAGGCTGGGACAAGTCATACAGGGCCAAGTCAAGGTGGTACACAGAAAAAACCAAGAAAAAACAATGTTGGAAGTCAATCTGGAAGTCCAATGGGAAGTCAAGCACAAGGTGGATGTCAAGCTGGTACAAAGAAAAGACCAAGAAAAAACTATGATGGAAGTCAATCTGGAAGTCAAATGGGAAGTCAAGCACCTAGTGGAAGTCAATCACATGCTGCAAGCCAAGCACCAATCCCACAACATGCACCTGCAAATGTTGCTGCACCAGCACATGTAGCTGCTGGATTTGTTACTCCAACCAAGAGAACAAAGAAAAGTGCTTCAAGACTGAGTCCACTTTAAGTCAGTCCTTTTAAATGATATGTTTGTTTAAGACTATGTTATGTTTGTTTAAGAATGGTATGTTCCTTTAAGACTATGGCATGTGTTTTTTGTTTAACTGTTAGCAATGTATGGCAATGACCTTGTGCAATCTTTTGTTTAACTGTTACCAATGTATGGCAATGACCTTGTGCAATCTTTTGTTTAACTGTTTGCAATTAATGGCAATGCTCTTGTGCAATCTTTTGTTTAACTGTTTGCATTGTATGGCAATGACCTTGTGCACTCTTTTTTGCTTGGGCAATCTTTTACTACTGCATTCTTGCTTGATATGCTTGAACATCAGTCACCAACATAGTATTACACAATACTTGGTAGCATAAAATAAGCATTTCATTAACTTGAACTTCATTACATATACCAAAACTTGTTGACCATTACATACTACATTGGCCAACTATGAGTTCAGTTACAAAAGAACAACCACCAAGTACTTTTCAATAACCTTAGAAAGGCAGATTACATCAAGAACATATAAAGAACCACCAACCAAGTACATATAAAAAAAAACTTCATCCTACGATATCCAACTATCATAGCATCCAAACTTTCTTGTAATTTATTTCTTGACCTTAGAAGACCTGGTATAATCTGCCTTGAACGAGCACACATTGGTGGATCAAACCATGAAAAGAAATCACAATGGGAATCCTATAATCAAGCATTAACATCATTAACTATATAACATTTCAAACAAAATGCATTACAAGAACAAGAACAAAAAAAAAAAAAAAAAACTTACAATTTGGGGGCAAGACAGAAACCTTCGACCAGGGTTATTGTTTGTCTAAGAAGTGCCGGGGGTTTTTCATCCTAATTTTTTCTTTAATTAGTTGTCGGTATTGAGCTTTTCCTTTTTTAAACATTTTAAGTTTGTAACCCAACCATAATGTGATCATTGGAATCTCAGAGTTAAACTGCAAAAATGGTCCCTGTTCGTGTTCCTGAGATTGCAAAAATAGTCATTGTGGTTCGCTAATTGCAGGCGGCCCTCCCTGCTGGGGGNTGCTTGGCCAATCTTTTACTACTGCATTCTTGCTTGATATGCTTGAACATCAGTCACCAACATAGTATTACACAATACTTGGTAGCATAAATTAAGCATTTCATTAACTTGAACTTCATTACATATACCAAAACTTGTTGACCATTACATACTACATTGGCCAACTATGAGTTCAGTTACAAAAGAACAACCACCAAGTACTTTTCAAAAACCTTAGAAAGGCATATTACAACAAGAACATATAAAGAACCACCAACCAAGTACATATCAAAAAAAACTTCATCCTACGATATCCAACTACCATAGCATCCAAACTTTCTTGTAATTCATTTCTTGACCTTAGAAGACCTGGTATAATTGGGGGCAAGACAGAAACCTTCGACCAGGGTTATTGTTTGTCCAAGAAGTGCGAATAGCCGCTTGGTTACCACAAAAACAATTCACATTTGCCATCAATTTGTATGATTTAGTAATGTTAAGAAATTAGGGTTTTGGGGATGTGATAATTTTGTTTTTGGGGGTTTGCTGAGATTAAAAAATGAGTGAGGATAGATTTATAAGGTGTGGTTGTGTTTTTATCCACGTAAAATGACATATTTGTCCTCGTGTGCAAGGCACGTGCCACGACTTAACTCACTCTCACTAACGTCGTTAGCACCCAGGGACCAAAATGATGTAAAGTTTCCCCCCACAGGGAGGCCGCCTGCAATTAGCGAACCACAATGACTATTTTTGCAATCTCAGGAAACCACAGGGACCATTTTTGCAGTTTACTCTAGATTCCAATGATCACATATGTTGGGTTACAAACTTAAAATTTTAAAAAGGAAAACATACCGACAACTAATAAAAAAAAAAATTAGATGAAAACCTTATGCATGAAACGGTGTCAAGCTTCTCTTAATTCTTTTGTCATCTAAAGGTTAAGTGATCGGGCGTGTTTAAGAGGGCCGAGCATCCCTCGGCTCCCCTACTGTCTTCGTCCCCGGTCCTAACATTTAAGTCCATGCAATCTCATCAATACTTTCTATTCACATAACATACTGCAGAGTTTTCACCAAAGAAAACGCAAACCCGCAAACTCACTTTTATCTCTAATAAAAGAGTCACGAAAATGTCCACGTGTCACCCAGTAAGTGACCCTTTCTTAGACGTCAATTGAAGCTTTAAGCTTTGTATAGGTAACCATTGCATGAGTAAAAGCGTTTAGCATATTTGAAGATTGGATTTAATCTCATTATTTTTCACATAATAGCTTGATTTAATTTGTGATCGAAGACGGTAAATGAAAATCAAACAATTTAAAACATATAACGCTATTTCTAACAATTGAATGTCGATCGTCTTTTTTCCTTATGTAATCTCTACGTACGTTCACACCCCCATCATGTTTCATTCATTTATTACACCTTATTTTAAAATTATGTTTTACACCCCAGTGACCCCATCATGGTAATCAATTATGTTTCCCCGTGTAATACAGGGCCACATAATCTAGTACTAATATACATATAACAAAATTTAATTAACGTGTCCAAATTTTGCCTGCAAAAAGAAAAAAAAAAAAAAAGAAAAAAAAAATGCAACAATTTTAGCCAGTCGACTGACTTAATGTGAGTGAGGGACCAGTTGATCGTATTTGCAGGGGATAATGACAATCTTGTTGTTATCTAATTTTGGAAAACAAATTGAATAGATTGTCCAAAACAAAACTGTGAGAATAACATATCAAACATCAATTGTCCCATATAGCACATGCCACGGGGTTCGGATCCAAACATTTTTCTTATTACAAACTACTTGTCGACAACGTTGTTTTGATAAAATATCAAGCTAAGCTCATTTGCTCACAGTTAAAATCCTTTTAACTAAGGCTTATGATCAAATTGGTTTGAAACTGGCCGGTTACATTATATCGACATTCAGTTATTCATATTCTCATAATTCTATTTTGTAGACAGGTATGTTTTTCATACAGTTGCAGACCGGATATTTTTATATTTTGTTTATAAAAAAATAAAAAAAAAAAATAAAATAAAAAAAAATAAAAAAAAAATAAAAAAAAAAAGCTAGAAACTAAATTAGGGTCCAACTCAACCCGAACCAAAATCCAAATCTGAATGACCGGCCATGTTAGAAAATTTACCACAGAAAATTAACAATATTAGGTTAGTAAAAGTAAGAAACTTTACCAGGTTAGTCACTCACCTTTTACTAGCAGTCTAGCAGGCAAGTTTTATGCAACCCTAACATGCACTTTTATCCCCATAACAACGTGCATGCACAAGGTAGTACTAGTAGCTCAATAATTAACAATATTATTTTCTTTCATGATAGCTTAACTGAGAAGCGTCTAGAAGATACAAACTTCAGTACGTTTGCACTCGTTTTCGCATCTTTTGTAACCACACAATACATAAGTCTAAAAGCTGTCAACATGGAATTTCAAAACTTTATGTACACAGGACCCTTTATAACAATCATTGGGGACATGGTAAATTGTACAAATGACCATACTTTTTTCCTCTATATAATACCATCACCACACCTTCGTCATTTANCTATGTTTTGTGCAAGCATACTATATATAAAGCTTTTCTTTCACAAATTTACAATGAACTTGCTGTTCTTCCCAGATTATATCTTTTAATGCACATAACATTTCTTCCAAATGGTGTTTTAATGTAAAAACTAAATGCAGATTTGGAGTCAAGTGGACATTCAAGATGAAACCGTGTAAACCTCCTTCCTACAGTGTCAAAACTTATAAACAAGTTTGCAATGGAAGTATGTGACAACTGACAAGCACGAACAGGTTTAACTTTATCTATATTTACGCTATACTCATGGCTCTTAAATGTATATGTATAAACAACTGAGTTACTCCATACTTATTAGTAAAAAAATATTATGGCTTTATATTGTATAGCATGGTGTTGTAGAAGAATACCACGAGTTTAGTTCATTAGTTGGTTGCAAAAAAGTATGCTTTTAAGGTTGACGTTTGGGTAACTTTATTAGGGTGGAGGGTGCGGTCAGGAGTTTTCCCTCGCCACATCAGCTCCACATCAGCTTTTTATCCCTCCTAAACATTTTCCTTCAACTTTCCCTTAACCTTTGCGGCACCTTCTCTCTCCTCATTCATTTTCTTTTTTTATTAATATTAAATTATTAAATAACAAATATACAACATAAAAAATTAATTCACTAACGTAAAACAAAACAAAACTATGGTTCTTGATGGGTCCCCACTTCCATATTTGACACCTATACCTAAGATGCATTAAATATATTATGTAAAAATACTCAATATTAGATGAAATCAGTTTTAAGACATTCGGGACTTAACTCCCGCAAAGCAAAACTTTTGGATCCTTCCCGCTATAGATGGTATGGCTGTCCCGCAAGGAAAGATATAAATAAGAGCATCCCGTGGGTTTTCCTTTGTCCACACCCACAACACTTATTTGTGTTTGATACTTTATATTAGCAGTAAGAAAAACATGTTTTTAAGTAGTTATTTTTATCATAATTATATAAATGTGTTTACTTTTTATTAAACAAATTCATGGAGCTAACCATCCGTCGGACGAGTCATAATTTATTTTATTTTATTTTATTTTTCTTTTTCTAAATTCTCTTTTTCCTACACAATAATGTATATGTAATTTGCTTATGACTATTTTCAACATTATATTTGTTTAACGTTATTCTATCAAGCATTTTACAATTTCTTTTAGCTTATAAACAAATTCTGAAAGCATATGATGTTTCCAGGTGTCCAACGGTACATGCCAACAACGGCCGCTATGGGAATGGGAATGGAACGTGTAGGAATAAACTGACCCATGGGTCCATATCCAACAGCTCTTCGAGGTCCGCCCATGCCAAATCCAGCAACACTGCCTGCAGCAACCGGTCATCTCAGTCAACGTTTTCCAGTGCCACAGATTTGTTGATACTTCTTCCGACAATTACTATGGCTATCCTGATGGGTGAGTCAAGTTCGTATCATAACACATCACTTAAATTCCGAGTCTTGAGTTGGCAGTATGGGCATTTAGGACGAGTTGGGTAACAAGTCAAATCAGTTCAATACGGGTCACATTTGGTTGTCATGTATACTTTTTTTCCATGGTCATAAAGTTGTATAAAAAATGTAGTCTGTTACTGGATTATTTTGTGTTTTCGGTTCGTTTACTTTTGCTAACAGTTTATGTATGAAAAAGGTTTATAATTTGAAGTTTTAGAGGATATATTGGGTGTTTGGGGTTCCAGTTCTGATAAATATATTAACAATTTTCTATCTAGATTCATAAAAATAGTTTTTATTGTGTTCAGGAATATTTTAGGAGAGTATTTCCAGTAATGAGCAAAAATAAGCAATTTTAATATGAGATACCAAAAACCCTCACAATATTACATTCATTATGCAATTACTTTATGACACATACCTCACCCATTTAACTTTGGGGTACCTTAAGAGTTGACCTTTTTATAGAATACGACACACATATTGAATTTACATGTTGATGTAACNTGAAAGCATATGATGTTCCCAGGTGTCCAACGGTACATGCCAACAACGGCTGCTATGGGAATGGGAATGGAACGTGTAGGAATAAACTGACCCATGGGTCCATATCCAACAGCTCTTCCAGGTCCGCCCATGCAAAATCCAGCAACACTGCCTGCAGCAACCGGTCATCTCAGTCAACGTTTTCCAGTGCCACAGATTTGTTGATACTTCTTCCGACAATTACTATGGCTATCCTGATGGGTGAGTCAAGTTCGTATCATAACACATCACTTAAATTCCGAGTCTTGAGTTGGCAGTATGGGCATTTAGGACGAGTTGGGTAACAAGTCAAATCAGTTCAATACGGGTCACATTTGGTTGTCATGTATACTTTTTTTCCATGGTCATAAAGTTGTATAAAAAATGTAGTCTGTTACTGGATTATTTTGTGTTTTCGGTTCGTTTACTTTTGCTAACAGTTTATGTATGAAAAAGGTTTATAATTTGAAGTTTTAGAGGATATATTGGGTGTTTGGGGTTCCAGTTCTGATAAATATATTAACAATTTTCTATCTAGATTCATAAAAATAGTTTTTATTGTGTTCAGGAATATTTTAGGAGAGTATTTCCAGTAATGAGCAAAAATAAGCAATTTTAATATGAGATACCAAAAACCCTCACAATATTACATTCATTATGCAATTACTTTATGACACATACCTCACCCATTTAACTTTGGGGTACCTTAAGAGTTGACCTTTTTATAGAATACGACACACATATTGAATTTACATGTTGATGTAACAGGAAGTGGAAGCTAACGTGATGCCATACAAGCTTTTGAAATGGGGAGTTTGGGTTATGAAATAGGGGTTGAAAACGGTGGGTTTGGGGGCTGTAATGGGTGATTTTGGGGACTGAAATTGGTGGGTTTATATGCTGAAATGGGTGCGTTTGAGGGTTGAAGTGGGGACTAAAATGGGGGCTGAAATGGGTATGTTTGTGTGGGTTGGGGCGCTAAAGTGGTCGTGATCTCCGTAACCGAAAATCTTGACTTTGTAAGTGAGCATTTCACCAAAGCCACTGAACCAAACCAACCAAACAACTGATGTCAAATGAAGTTACATAATTTGAATTGTACTTGATGCTTATTTGTTTATGAATTTGCAGATTATATAGAAGCAAAAAGATCCTTATTCATACAGAAGGAAACAATAATATGACCTATAACTATTATGCGGTTTAGGTTCGGGTCATTCTTTGTATTGCGGAAACTTGACTAATTTGAACTAGCGTCCCACAATTAGCTGAGGTGCTTTTTTTAATGCTAAATGAACTTTTCTATTATGTTTTTGAATATTTTTTTAAATGTAACCTTGTCCTTTGTAATCAAAATCGGTGCAAATGCAATGAACACAACAAAGTGCATACCAAATTTGCATACATTACTTTCGTAAAAATTATATTTTCATTTAGCTGAAGAGCTATGAATATTTAGTAGAGTTAGAGAATGCTATCATTTCCATCATCTATTATTTTTTTTTAAAAAAAATCTTAGAACTAGCCGCCCATTGGGCGGGCCTTGAAGCTAGTTTTTTATATTTCTAGCGTTTGGTAATGATAGAGAATTGAAAAGAGAAATAAATAAATATTGTATAAAAATGAATTCTTGTGTTTGGTAAAAACAAGAGAGAAATCGAAATTAATTTTATCTACAAGAAACATGCCATTATATCAAAATAAAAAAGTAAAAACAAAATCTAAAAATGAAAATATAAACATAAGTATGATCGACTGAGCAAGTGATCCATGATCAAAAATTGAATATGCAAAAAATTAAAATGCTACAAAATCACTATATTAGTAATTCATATTAGTTATGTTTACTTGGTTTTAATTGGATCCAAATAGAGATAACACAACAACAGTAGCCAGGAGCACCTCTGGATGAAGAGGCTAGATTCAAATAACCAAATAATTAGGCCACAAAAATTCAGATCTAGGATACCCAAATAGCAAAACTGTAATTTTAACATGAAACACCAAATAAAACTCAAAATACGAACGCATAAAGTAGTTGGGGTGTTAGAAGTTGATGAAAGTTGGAGAAGAAAATTTTGGGGAAGAAGGAGATGTTGTGAGTTAGGGTTTTGTTTTGTGCAACTTATACCTTTTTTTATTTAAGTCAAACCAAACTCTCTTTGAAAAAAGACGGAGAAATTTTCTGCTAACAAAATAGATTTCTCCACATTTCTTCTCAAAATGAATGGAAATCAAAATACAGAGAGTGTTTTCTCGAGAATTCTGATTTCTCCGCCTTTATAAATCTCTAGCGTACCAAACAAGAGAAAATACGTTATTTTCATTTCTTTGGTGTCATTTCTCTCTGCCAAACACACCCTTAATGTTGTTGTTATTTGTTGTTTCAAAAGTTTCTTATAAAAAGATGGAGTGTTCGAATCATGTTGGTTGAAATCTTGTCATGATACTGGTTTGTGTAACTAGTATTGGTTTCATGACTAAATATTGGGATTAAACTCATCCCTGTAGAATGCGAACTTTGGTGTTATTCGGAATCCAAAGTACTTGTTGTTACAACTATGTAGTCGTGGGAAAAAAATGCATTTCTGCATAGTCAATGAATGAGTTTGAGCCTAATTTTAAGTGTATAGCAATACACTAAACTTGATTCGTGAAAAAAAAATTAAGCTTGTGGGAGGAAAAAAAGTATTGTTTTATCACAATTATTATTTTGGTCAGGCGATACATTTTTTTTAAAAGGAAAAAAAAAAAATGAGTTGTAGTGTTTGACCATCAATGGAAAGTGGATGTTTCTAAAGACAATGTTGTTAACGGTGAATTATTATTTCAATGACTTGATTAATACATGTTGTGGTGTATTTAGTTTCAAGAAAATGACAACGAAATCATGGGAAACCTTTGATGCCAACATTGTGAATGACTAAATGCCATGGTATAGGTGATAATGTGGTTGACCCTATCACAATAATTTATTGGCTTGACACTTGTGTTAGTAATATATTTGAGTGATGAATATTCATTCACATGACTTGGTTTAAGACCGGAAAAAAAAGGCTCTTGATGAACGATGATAAACAAATCGCTCGGTTTTGAACCAAGTATTGGAAAATTTGGATGTTGCAAATATTCTGTTGTGAATATTGTTGCAAATAATCAAACTACTGGTTATTCTAGAAAGATGAACAATTGTTAAGACTTGGTACAACTCATAATGCTAACAATCGAACGGTTTGTTATTATGTAAGAAATGACTATGTGTTGAACATAACCGTGTAGGACATTATGAAATGTCAAGAAAGAACACATATATAGATGACGATAAATTAAGTTGGTTTAAGTAACTAACTTGAATGTGTGATTGTCATCCAAAGCGAGTTATTATCCATTTGCTAAGTTGGACATATTTTGATTGTGTAAAATGATTACACGTTGATTTTATATGATTATAATGACATAAGAAATCATGATAATCATATAATGATAAAAGATTAAAAGTGATTATATATATAATCATAAGTGGATTGGAATGACATGTTGTAAGTGTAGGACTTACACAAATACCTTGTGGGATCATCCTAAAACATGTGTGGTTTAAGGTGGTGATTTGTCTAAAAGAAGAATGTTAGTAGATGAAGGTATGAGTAATCAGAATGATGCATCTTCTATCATATGCTTAATTCCTTGGTCTATAGCATGCTAGACTTGGAATTTGTTAATTATGATACGGAAAATAACTAACATAAAACATTCAAAAGGTGTGTATACACTAGTATGAAACTTGTGAAGTGACAAATTACTAATGGTATTGATGTCATATCTTTGTGAGAATAATCTTTTAAACAAGATTAATACATTGAAAAGGAGAACTTTTTTATAAAATTCTTGAGATAATTCCATGTGGGGGATTCGGGCCTAGCTAGAGTTCAAAGGACACCAACAAAGGTGAAATTCTTGCCCAGTTGGAATACTCAAGAATTACTTTGAGCATGATATATTTAAAGAGTTGAACAAAACTCGAATTTGCACAGACATATTATGTCGATACGACAACTACTCTTAGCATGAGTTATCCCTATTGACAATGTGAAGTCATAGAATAAAATTATGGATCCGCTTGTGAAATGCTAAATGTGAGAGTTAGTTAGCAAGTCCTGAAAAGGAATGGGACTAAAGTCCTTGAAAAGTTTATATGAAGGAAAACCTAACCCAGTTGAATGGAGATCCCAAGATCTGGGTTCAATAGGACAACCTACTTGTATAAACTAAGGTCACTGTGGAGGAGTAATAAACTCTACATTTATTTAAGGGAGTTAGTAAACTTCCTAGTCCATTCCTATAACAGTGACAATATGAGGTTAAGCATATAGCTTTTAATGATTAATCGAGAATCACATATGTGAGAGAGAAGTGAGGTCGCTTCTAAGGAATTGTGGGGGCTCAATTTTTAACAGCTCTTGCAGACCAGGCTAATGTTCATGACCATAAGGAACATAACTATGAGAACCAAAAAGTGTCAAAGAGATATTTGTGTGAATATATACTGTCGTCTCCACAAATAGCAGACAGTTCAAAGACATCAAGTTCTACTAGCTGCTAGGAGTCTAAGTATATTTCACGAGGGAAGGTTCAAAGGGTAACACCTGCCTATCCTTTGCAAATATCAACTGCAAAACTCTATTACAACATCTGGACAATGATTTTTGTTTCCCTTTATCAATTTCATTTATGTGGGGGATTGTAGGAAGTTATGGTCATATTTTTTAGATTTGAATGACAATTGATGGTCATTATGTATACTAATGGGAGGTTAATGTTTGGTCAATTGTAACGACCGAATTAAGTTTGTGTTCATGAGCCATTAGTAGATTTAATTGTGACCGATTCTTTTCTTCATTTTCTTTACCTATAAATGAGAACTTTTCTCATTTGTCTACATACACCGAAAAAATCATTACTCCTCTCCTTTTGTGTTATCATTCATAATTCTTGTGTATCCGGTTTGTAATAGAGGGAAGACACGTTTTTGGTTCGCCTTGATAACTCGTTTGTGCTAACGGGGTTATCCGTTGTTGTTGTATCATGGGAGATAGACTTTCACGATTCTCAAGCACCGTGGAGAGGACGAATCTGTCTTAAGGAAACTGTGAGCATCAAAGGCCTCAACATTTTCCTTATTTGTGTTCTTCGGGTCTAAACAATAAAACGGTTTATGGTAACATTTTCTACACTTTTATATTTTCATGTCATTGTTTATTTGTCTCTTAGAGCATACACAACAATAACGTGGGTTAAGTTCTAACACGGTGCCACGTCAGCGCCATATCAGCTTTAACACTTTCACCTTAACTCACAAAAAAACACCCCCAATCATAACTCAGCCTTAACTCAACAACAATTTATAAAAACACTCCTTCATTTAGGGGGTAAAATGAAATTTTTTTTCTTTTTTTATATCTATATCTATATCTTCTAATAAAGTAAGGTATAAAAAAGACAATTCTGCCCTTTTAAAAAATGAATGCTGAAATTCTAGGGTGTCTAAAATAGTCATTTTGCTATAACAATTTAAAAATAACATTATTTTCGGTATTGAATTAAAGAAATTAAAAAAGCCAGTTACTTTTTTGAATTTGTTAAAGCTTATAAAGGAAGCACCACTATATTCGGTCCTTTAAAAAATGAATTTGTTAAAGCTTCATCCGGATTATATTCAAAAGAGTAAGTACCTAATTAGCAAACTCATTCTCATTCTCTCCATCAATAAGCAATTCCGAGTCATTTTTATTGTTTTTTAATCTTGATGACGTCGATTTCAATTGTGATATTGAAGGTTTTTTTGCCAGTTTATAATATTCGCAAAACACCATATATTTGAATTTGTGAAATGTTCCATGTCACAAAATTGTTGATTTGAAAGAGCACAGTAAAGCTGAGAATAAATTCTTCAAAAGGTAGATTCCTCATTTTCTTAAATCCATTATTTTGTGTTCTTATACTGAATTATTATTGTAATCATTATCATCATCTACATTGTTATGTATTTGGTTTTGTTTTGAAAAATTAATTCATTTGAATCTTCAGTGATTTGTCTGCTTCGTTTTCATTTTAGGTCTTATCGGTTAGTTAAAAACAATGAACAAACTTCCTTGACGAGATAAAGGTATAACCTTGATTTTTATCATATGTTTTGTACCATTCGATATTCATATAATGTGAATATTGTCTTCGGTTACATGATGAACACCAAGTGTTCGGTACAATTACCAAATGAAAATAATGTCAAAAGAATTTGGTTAGCTTACTCAATAAGTTTTTTATTTGAATTGACTTGATAACTAAGGAATGTTTTTAACTGATAACATAAGTTTTACTATTTTGTTGGCAATTCATATTTCAAATGCACTGAATCTCATTGTTTTTCTTGAACTATCTCAATATTTTCACTTTCACAATTGACTATAATGAACATATAGCCAATTATCAATCTATTCTCTAAATTGTAGGAGTAGAAGATGATTATAATATGATACAAACATGTGTTGCAACTTTAGTAGACTGTTTGATGAAAGGTTTATGAACAAGGGTTGAGATTCGGCGAATCAAAAATCTCAGTCCTATGAACCGGTTAATCTCAGTTTATTGAGTGAGGTAATCTCCTTTATTAGAATATATTGATGTTTGTTGCTATTGTGGTGAATATGAATGATAGAAACAGGGGCTTTTATTGGTATATGAACATGAACCCTATCATTGAAAATGTTGTGCTCAATTGTGATGGTGCAAGAGTTTGTATTGGTTGTTCCATAATCTCTTAAATCAAGTTCCAAAATTAATGCTTGATCACGTATTTCTCCCTGCTCTTAGTACATAAACCAATATATTTTATCTTTACTAAAAGGCATATGCATAAAACTGAAGTTTGTGGCATGAGTACATGTATATATATACTGTTTGTAACTATGACAAGCATACGAATAAATGGCCAATAAACACAATACTGATTATTTGACGATTTTATTTGTTAGAGTTTAAACTTACTCATGGTATAATGGATGCATCAGTGGAGAAACAGATTACTTTCGCATAGTTCTTACAGGTTTTAAGGCTATGTTTCACTTGGCACTTTTTAAACCTGAATCAGTATATTAGTTGGCGTGTTTGGTTACTTATTTGGAGCTAAGTGTTTGATTTTATTCTCAGAAAGCATCTATTAAAAAAGTATTTTACACTTTTTTAAACGGTTAAACATTTCGTATAATTATCTCATTGTTAATTTGCAATGGTAAGAATTCCCACTTAATTTCAATGTATATAAAACATATTTTCTATAAAGTCTTTCTTTCATCATTCTTGAAGGAACAAGATGGAGGTGAATTGATTCAGTTTGTTTTGCTGCTTTAACAGATTTTCAGGTTGCCATTTTTGGATATGCTCACAAATAGTTAGGAGTTCGATATGCTTGATCTGATGACAGTAGTAGTGCTAAATAGCAGGCTAAAGGTTCCAGTTCTAAAATGGGTGATACTAATGCTTGCCAATCTTACAAGTTTGCTTACTTTGTAATAGATAAAATGCTTTGCTTATTAAGTATTTTATGTTTATATAATTTTTCGCTTTTGAGGTCATTTAAGGCTCCGAATCAAGAGTATGATCATACACAGTGGCTGGTGGCGAGGATGAGGCTCTGCCGTCGGTTAATAATCGGATGAATAGATCGCTGTCTCGAAAAGTTGTGATTTTTGCTTCTATTCTTAGTCGTTACAAGAATGCAGGTTAATTTTACTTAATATGAAATATTTGTTGCAGTTTCTGTTTTGTTAATACGTTAGAGTTCTAATTTGTTTTAGCGAGATGATTATGGTTTGATTTACAACAATTTACGTTTTGTAACTTTTATAATAGGTTAGGCTTACAACTGATTTATTGGATCGATTAGGGTTAAAATTATTAGTAGTATATGTATTTATGTTAATAGGTTACTGTTAAAATTTATTTAATGGGCTGATTAGTATTAGAAAGTGTTGATGTTCAAAAAAAAAAGTATTAGAAAGTGTTGATTCAATTATGTCCCTACTAAAAAATGTTGATGCAATTTTAGAGTAACTACTTTAGTCATTTTGCCCATTAGCACATTTAATTAAAAATTGATTTACTTAACTTCCTCCAAATGTTTCGTAAATTTAGCTACAAAGTCAAATTTCAAAGCCTCTACCGTACTCCGTTTTTTCATACTTTGTTTCCTATTTTGTTTCTATACATTCCGTATCATAAATTTTAACTATTCACTACGCTACAGAAAGCTGAATCACCAACTGCTGAACACATAACACTAGCTTGGAAGCAACAATGCTGTCATCATTGGGACAACTAAGAGGTCTTTATCAGAAAGAGCTAGACAAGGTAAGATTTTCCATTTTACAATTCTCTCGATTCATATCAACAAGTATTAAGTAAATAAGCCTTGCAAATAATGTTTAGAAGATGTAATATGATATTAGAAAGTATGAATTGTGTCACTCTTTCATTCAAAAGTTATTATGTGTTGACTCCTCATAAAATATTAGTCAAACACCAAAAGACATACTTATTTGGCTCTCAAAATTTAGCAAAAAAAGTGCTTTAATCTATATTGGGCATTTTATAACAATGAAAAGGTTGCATTTCTAGCTGATGAAGGAAGTAGTTTAACACTCATAAGATTTAGTTGTATGAAATTTTACACTTTCTATGGTGGCGGTTTGACGGTTTCTGTCCATTTACTTATAAAGGTTCAAAATAAAAGAAACGAGTCGAACAGTTCCAAAGTTGACAAAAATGCGTCTCTAATGCTTACAGTATCCTAAAATAAGTTTTGATCAAAATTTTGAATAATTAATGTATTCCTAAGAATGATCAAAATTTGCTTTTTGAAAGATAATTGGCTCATTCTCTTTTGAAAGGCTATCCTCATCTGCTGCAAGAAGAGAGACACTCGAAGGTAAAATAACATGATCCCATTACAGGTGGAATATGGGTGGGTTGTGTAACGGGTTAACATGGTTTTGGGTTAAACATGCCAATATTAGTACGGGTCGAAATGGGTCAGGTTGGGTTGATAACTGACAAGCCCAAAATTTTTGACCAATCATTAGATTGTATCCAATTTTCCATGAGAAATGAGCGCGCTAAATGTTTACTATGAAAGTTATAATATTACAAAGTTTGTCAATTATAGTAAAATAAAACAATTGAAAGGTTTTATACATAAAAGATAGACTTTCACGAATATAAGCCCGTTCACCTATTTCCTATATAGCTTATTTTCTGTATTTGACGTTTACGATAAAACACAATCAGTCAAAACAGGTTTGTCTTGAAATGGATCAATTTTTGAAGATTCATTAGGAATACGCATAAAACATAGAAGTATTAGCATGACTTGTGACCTGTTTTATTTTTAGCTAATTTTTATTACTTGACCCTTTGGTAACCCAAATAAACTCAATTAAGTTATTAGTCCTTGTGATTTGATATTGATTTGCAGATACAATAGGAACAGTTGAAGGTTATTCAGACTTTTTCAAAAGTGATCTTCCAGCCATGATTGCATACATTTTGGTCACTAATGCTGGTTATGGTCCAATTCAGCATCCTACTTAGGTATGCCAACTATGTTATTATGGACTATAACTCTATGTTATTATGGACTATAACTCTGATGAGTGCCTTTTTTTTTGGTTAAACATCAAGGCAATATGCCTTGAATTCCTCATTAGAGGGTGAAGTTCATCTCAATTGATTGAGTTATTAGATTACATGAACTTTAATCAGCGGTATCATTTGCAATTGTTGGCATCTGGTTTTGGCAAAATTTGTGTAATAGCAATGCGTTTTGCAAAATAATCCATTTTGTAAGCTGATGTTCGAAAGCTATTTAGCCTATTTTGCTTGGATTAATGAGCATGCTTTGCGGTTAAGGCCCTTATTTTTGTTTCATATCACATCTATGACATCATTTGTCATAACAAATTTAACATAGCAATGCAAAGGTTGGGTGATTTGCTTGTGATTCTCTCATGTTTTGGCCATATTTATAGAATAGCAATGCACACTGATTAGTGATAGTAATAGAAAAGTTATGTTTACAACCCAACTTGACATCAGTGTTCTCAAAGTTCTGTGTTCTGCTACAACCCAACTCCACAACTAATATAAAAATTATCCATTTTGACCCGTTGTAAAACATGCTTACCATTAATTTAGCACATCGATATTTCTGAGTTTTAGATTTTTGTTTTTAATTGGTAACTTTGGTGACTTGCAGGTTACTGATTGTTCTCTGGCTATCGACTCTTGGTTTATTTCTAACATTGAGGATCTTACATCCCAACATGTATCATGTATGCGATTTGGCTTTGGATAACGTCTGTGTAGTATGGTTCGCGTTTTCATGGCTCGTGGACCATCTTGCTAAGCTATGTTCAGTCACCCGGTCTACTGATATAACAGTAAACAAACGGAAAGGACTATCTGATCTTCCTGGAGTTAATATACTTATTAAGTTGCATCAGGTTAGATATTTTAGTTGAAAGATCAATGAATTGACACAGTGGTCCAAATGTGCTAACTGTAAGAATGTGATATACTATTGAGTACTGACTCAACCCATTATAAGGAAATATGTTGTAACATTAATATGCATGTCTGTAACTATATTAAACTAGAAAGTGACATACTAATTTGATTTTACGTTCTCTTTATTAGGATAATAAAACTAATCTTTCAAATCGAGATATGAACAAGCTAAAGATTAATGGCTCTAAAGCTATTAATTTTTCTAAGCTTTAAGATTGGAAAATGGGTCCAAATCTATAAACTTATCTCTTTATTGAATAAGGTTTTCCAACCCATTCTACTTTAACAGTTTGTTTCAGGATATTATGCAAATGAAGTGAAGAAAAATTAGTGGTATATGAAGCTTTTGAAGTGAGAAAAAAGTACAAAAGTCTTTCAAGGTAAGTCCAAGTGTGAATTTAGCTTCGAATCAATGATCTAAGAAGCAGGTCTAACTATTTCGATTTAAAACGGTTAGGCATTATTTATGTATTTATGTGGTTTTGACCTTATGAAGTGGTTTTTTGTTACATGGCTTGCAAAAATGATTTTGGATGATACGGCAGCTAATGAGCATATCTTGCAATGCACCTACACAATTATGATGTTATCGATTGTATTTATGATTTTTCTAAAAAAGAAAATACGGCATTTATATGGTGTATTGTGAAATGTATATGTATCTATACGGTAAATATTTTAGCGAGTGAGAAGCAAGCTCCATAAGCTTTTTGATATTTTGTTCAAAAGTTCACGTTAAAGAGTTGTTATAATTATCATTTTTGTAACTTTGTTATTCGTGGATAAAGTTTTGATTATATCTTTACTTTGCAAGTATACATAATCACAATAAATGTTCTGTCGAGCCACCGGGTCACGGTTCAACCGGTTTAACCGACAGTTCAACCGGGTTTTTCGCTCAAAACCGGCTTTCGGTCACCAAACCGGTTCACGGTTCAACCGTTTCAACCGGTTTTAAAACGCTGATCACAGTTGTAACTCTTTGAGGTAGTACTTTACATCCTTACGTCACTTTAACGTGCATGGTTTTTTTACCAATGGTTTTTTATACATATCCTCAAATATGTTATATTTTTTGATATATCGCTTGAATATGTTCATATGAACATAAAAACCACCGTGAACCAATTTAGTTGATTGGTTATTGTTTTCGAACATTATACATTTTTTTTCTAACTCAGAAAATATAAACAATTTCGAGTATACAGATACGCATGGTGTGTTTTTTTTTCCAACTCATTATTGTAGTCATTCCACATAATATTACAAATTGATCTCTTATATAAACACTATTAAACGGTTTTAAATTTATTCCCGTGAATTTCACGGGTTAATAAACTAGTTTAGTATATAAATGAGATTATATACAAAATATATAAACACAATTGTAATATTTTTATTATTAATAGTCATTGTCCGAACCTAGTATGCGTTTAATATATAACCTGATAGTGCAAATATGAAGATAAACTAAGTGGTCTCTTATGTTTTAATGAAGATAAATTTGTAACTTGTAATATATGACGTAAAATGCGTAAGTTACTTGTAACCATATGTTTCTCAACACATCTCGTCATCAATATCTTGAGTCTTCTCGTGATTTAGCAAATGTTCGAATATGTTTGTTATGTTTAATTATGACCAAAAACATCTATCAAATCAGTGAGAATGTTTAAAATATATCTTGGAGTCTTACAATTTCAAAATTTCAAAATTACAAACTAGCTTAATGATCAAAGTTGCAATTATTCCATATACATTGCATCAAAACACTTTTCATAATTTCATAAATTCTTTATCATCATTTTATAAAATGCATCATTAACACTTGCATCATTTTTATAAAAACTCTTTAAATAATTTATAAAAATGAAATTTCAACTTGCAATAATCTTCCACAAAAAGAAGTTATTCAAATTTGAGTTCACCTAGTTTGCATAAATTAAGCGAAAGCATATTTTGTTTTGGTAATGAGATCAAATCAATTTGTTTTTTAATAAGCAAACTTCCATAAACACTTGTAGATTCAAACATCATTAGTTAGTCAAAAACACACTTTAGTAGCCTTTTAAACAAGTGAACATTTGTTGAAAGAATGAAAACATGTGACTAAACCAAATTCAAAAAGTATAAAACTTTATCAAAACTTGTGACCAACAGGTCCAAAACACGGGATGGATTGCTGTAAGGAACCGTATGGTGTTGAGAGGGTGTTTGCTTGCTTATTTAAGTAACTTATTTGACCACCATTCAGACCAATCTATTGCAATGTACCAAAACATATTATTAAGTCTTGAAAACACTCACTGACATATGATCATAATGTTTTTAACTCTCATTTGTTGAAAGCACATTAACTTGTCATGATCCACGAAAACAAGCCTATAACTCTTATCACTTTCATCCATTCAAAGCATACTAGCATGCGAAGATCCACCACAACAAGCTTAGATCTCTTGTAATCCTCATACATTGGAAGCTTCTTATCAAAAGAAGATCAACCATATTAAGCTTAGAGTTCTTGATGTTAAGATTAGGCATTCATCTCCATTAGACAATCATGTCTTGTATCACCATTATACAATACCATGTATCACTATCATACAACACCATGTATCACCAACTATATTTCAAATTAGAGGTTAGGTTTGTTTGTGTTTAGGCCTTAAAACACAAGGGTTATAGGTTTTGTATGTTTAGGCCTTAAAAGTTAAAACACAAGAGTAATATGTTTATTGTGTTCGGGCCATAAAACACAACGAGTTTGGTTGTACCCGAAGAAAAACTCGATATCTACCTTAGTATTAGTAAAGTTGTAAGCGGCGTTGTAAGGTTTCTACGCCGAGAAGTGAGCTTGTTGAATTAGTGAAGGAAATATCGAGTAGGAAACTTGGGGAGTGGAGTAGGGCAAAGAGGAGCTTCGTGCCGAACCACTATAAATCATCGTGTGCGGTTTGATATTTGTTTAACTTATTGTCTTGTGTTTATACTTGCATTATATTGATATATTTTCTTTCATGCTCTCTACTATTATTATGTTGTAGAATTATTTATGTCAATTATCATATTCCATCACACTTAATCGGTTATTTGATACAAGAAATAAAAGATTTTAAAAGTGAACGCATTACGTTTCCACATAACCCGTGCGTACACGGTTTGAAAATAAAAATGCGGATAATGATAAATAATCTAATTGTAATACCAAATATCTGTAAGTACACGAGATTATAAGTATCAAAATGAAAGCACGACTCTTTTTTATCTAAGGGTATATTTGGCCCGAAGCTAATACTTTGATGTAAACCTAGACTTTAATTTTGATTAATAAGCTAGTTGAAGTATTAATTTTTTTAAAGTTACACTTAAGATTTTAATAGATGGTTGAGACATTAGCGTAAAGTGAAAGCCATGTATTCAAATATCATTTACGCGTTTGTTTAATCATAGTGTTACGTAATATATTTGTCTTATGTAGTCGTGAGATCAGTCCGGTAGTGGCCTCCAAATGCTCGGTTACCAATATTTCTTTGTGGAAAAACAAAAATAGTGTCAGGCTAAGTGTAATAGGGTGGTTGGACGCGTTGTTCCTCCCTCCCCCGATGCGTTGCCCTGGTATGTGAGTAGTCGGTCTATCGAGTGACCAATTTATGGAGAAGGTTGTGTGTGTATGTGTAAGTATATTGTGAGGTATATGCGTGTTTAAGTGAGGTATATTTAAATGGTAAAGTTGGTTATCTCACCACACTAAATTGATAACTAAGAGATAAGCTAATATGACGCTGATTTGACAATAATAATGTTGATTACAACTCCGCTCAACTGTAAATATCAACGTTAAAATAACAATAGTCATTCCAGTCCGTTAAATAGGAATAACTATCACCAAGTTGAGCCCATGTTGCGAGTCAAGTTGGGTTTTCTGGTTATGAGCCATGATGTCCCCCTTCATTTATATGATTTTTTTTTTCTAATAGATACCATACTTTAAAGTTTTTCCTAATAACACAAGTATAGAATTTGTACTTCGATTTTATTATGAATAACTAAATTATCTAGCCAATTACTGCGGTAATATCTTTCGATCGTATGAAAAGAAAAAGTAAGTAAATAGTTGATACTAAATAAACATATTTTTTTTTACGAACATGTACACTATCAAACTTACAATTTGCTAGTCTCACATGTTTACAATCTTTAACTTATGTTGAAGTATGTCTGACAAAACGATAAGTTAGATGATTTATTTCTGTTTCTTCTTAATAAAAGGTTAACATAATCTCACTTTGAACTTTTGTAATTGCTGTTTCGGTATAAAGTATAGCATTAATTCTTATTCAGTTATATTTATCAAGAAATAAGCAATTAATCATGAACTTTGAATACTAAGTATTACGGTCAAACATTTAGTTTAGCTGTTAATAAAACCTTCATATGTATATTTAATAAACATATGTTATATCATTCGAGCAACTGGCAGTATATACATTAACGAATATATAACACCCACGAAGTTTGAATTTCGCATGAAGTATAATAAATTTTGTTTTCAATGTGTATAAGAGGAAGAAAGGTTTTGACGAACCGTGTGTATGTATGTGTGTGAGGATTGTATAAAATCATTCTCTGGTAAATCAAAGGCGGTTTCAATAACGGTTTTTTGATGTAAGGTTTAAGCTTTAAATCAACTTTTAAGGTTCAGAGAAGGAATGTACACTAAATATTAGGATTGATTTTACAGTTGAGAGCAGGTCTTGAGAAAATTAAGATGGGACTTTGGTTATACAGAAAACAAAAACTTTTTAAAACGAGACTGAAAATAACCGGTTTTTAAGACGGAACTTAGGTTTGAAATTGGTCTTTATTTAGGTCTTGGTTATGAGTGTGGTAAAGTTGCAGTTGCAAGTTACTAGTATATTGCAGATCTAAAGTTTGCTTATGTTTGGCAGGTGGTGGTCTTGATTGAAGAGGAACCACAGTCATTGTTTAGCAATTAACCATGAACTTTCAATACTAAGTATTACGGCCAAACATTTAGATTAGCTATTAATTAGGTATATGTTACATAAAATATAAGACCTTCATTATGTGTATCAAATAAACATATGTTCTATCATTCGACTATTCAAGCAAACTTGCAGTAGACATATTAACGAAAATACAACACCCACGAAGTTTGGATATTTTAGCATGAAGTGAGTCAAGTGACCATAAATCATTAGTTTGTCAAACGTCAAATGATAACAACCTTTTTGTACCATGCAACTATGCAAGTGCCCAAAAATTATTGGAATCTGTTTTTAGGCCACCAGAATAATTCCTTTTTCTTGTACGCATCTCTACGTAACACTAAAATATTAAATATCATTTACAATCACAAAACATTTTGGTCTGCAAGTTTAGCCCAGTGGTAGTTAGATTAGATGTGTAACAAAACTGAAATTATTTGTTCTAATCTTACGTGTATACTCTTCTAATTACAATGTTACGCGATATACCTCTTTAAGTAAAAGCGTAAAGATTCATCTATTACCTTTTTTCTACATATAAAAAGCATTTCAGATAACAAAGTAACACATGTACTGAATTATATTCTATTTTAAATCCAATGATATGATGTATCATTTGAACCGATAATGTATAATAAATTGGCTTAGCTCCCAAAACAACTTTTGCAATAATATGAAGTGATGTAAACTCTTTCCAAACAAGAGTTAGTCCCAATCAATATTTGACACTAGTTCAATAATACTTTTATTTTGATCTTAATTGGTCCACACCTACCACACCAATTTACCATATAATTCCCATTTCAGCTTTCCATTTTTGTCGATTCCTCAATCTTTAATATTAATCAAACGCAAACCAAAACAAACACGAAACATGTTAATGTATGGTTGAAAGTGGTCTCAGATGTTTTTTTTATCTTTATGTCCATTACAATGTAATGTATGAGAATGTGTAATGACAAAGGTGTGTACGCGTGATGAGATGATGATAAGACTGGTCAATTAAATAAAATAAACAATGTTATATATCTGATTCATAGCATATTCGATTTTTTTTTTGTCGCAATAGTTGATGTATTCTTACCGTATAGACTATAAATGATAGTTAAGTTCTCTTTCTTTATATGTTGATGTGTGAATCACTCGTAATCTTTGATCGTAATTCATTGAACCTTGAAAATAAGTATATATCAACCGAGATATTTTTAAATGCAATTTGTTGTACGAGTATGAGATTAAAGTCCAAAATATACAGCTTAGTAGATGTCAAGCATTGCTAATTCCAAGAATTTGAACCCTAATTTTCTTCATTATACCAACTAACCATAGCGCTATTAGCCACAAATGATGACACACGCCAATAGATATTCTTTTTCATCTCATGATACTAAAAGAATATAGTTAAAGTGAATTACTAATAGTTTTTTTTTTATAGAATATCTCATATTCCCTTTACTAAATACAAAAGTAAAGATTCCTAATCCAACTCTATTTAAATTACCAAAAGTTCAATACCATCTATTTGGTGTAACTTCAATACCATCTATTTGGTGTAACGCACTCCGTCCCAATATTATCGTTATATTTTCTTTTTTTGATTTATCCCAAAATAACTGTTCATGCTTAAATATAGAAGTTGAAATGTTTAAATTTACCTTATTACCTATAATCAAATTATTAAAGTTAAATAAAATCATTAATTAGTAGTCAA
>LBNU01030483.1:0-15893 GCA_014162995.1 Artemisia annua
AATAAACACACATTAATCAAATGCTCTCTCCTACTACACACACTAACACACACATATTAACACAGACTTGACTCAATCTCTTGATACTTTAAGGACTAACAATTGCTAAACTTATGCTTGTGTTGCATGTCACATTCTCACAAGTTCAAGGCATCATATACGATTGTGTAATGAAAGGAAACTGACTAACACAACTGTAGAAAGCGTTGCATCGATGATGGCTTTATGAGATAATTAAAAAACACCGACTCCAACTTTTCTAAATTTAACTTTTTTCAAGGCTCGACAACTAGATGCTAGAAATCATAGCCAAAAGAAATATAAAATGAAGGTTGACCTTTCACTAAAGCAGGTGTATCTGTTTCGGGAGGAAATATAAGCGAAACATGAATGTCATCAGCAATAACCTCTTGTTGTAGCGCTTCTGCCAAACCCCTTAGGCCAAACTTGCTAGCTGCGTAAGCTGTATAACCATAGATGCCTACCTAAAATTTATTTGGAAGTATGCATCACGAAAAGTATGAATATCATTCCAAACAGAAGAGGAAAATTGATACTCAATGACAAATGTAGAAGCTTTCTATATAGTTAATTGTGTAGTATTGACAAGAAAATATTAGGAAACATAGACATACATTAATATGCACAAGAACCAGGAACAAGTCTGAAAAATAAAGCCATAGCTATAGAGTAGCAGCTAGTGCAAGTCATGATAACTTACACTATAGTCTATAGGCCGGGAAGTCAAGAACAACTACTAAATATCATTTGAAAATTGGTTGTCGATTTGAATTAAAATCATATATGCTACCAAAAGTCTAAACTGTTTGTCCAAAGTCCAAACTGATTAATTATGGATCAAGTGAAGTTACAAGCCACTTGGAATCTTGCATCACCAAGTCCATTTATTCCTTAAAGATCATAATTTTGACAAACAATATATCTAATACAATGGAAGCTTTCTTTTTTGAAACATATAACCATGGTGTTATTCTGCCGAAAAGCTAAAAGAACACACAAATACCTGTCCAGCTTGAGATGACGTGAGTGCTATCGAAACTGGCTTCCTATCACTCCTGTTTTTCATTCCTGGCAACACGGCCTTAACCAAATTAATTGTCCCAATCAAATTCACATCAATCATATTCTTAACTTCCTTTATCTCTTGATTCTCAAGCTCATGAGACACAAACACACCTTGATTACTGTTGATACAAAAGTTGGGCTTTCCTTGTTTGGGTTTCTCCCTCCGTATCAATTGCTTGATATAATGCCTTAAAAAATCAAAAAAAATAAATAAAAAATAAAAAAATAAAAAATCAAAAAATTAAAAAAAAAAATCAAAACCTTTTTCCAACTAATATAAATACCCATTCAACACTGTGGAAAACTAGAAGGGAGTTGAATAGTTTACCGGTTTTTAACTTGTTTATCTTTGAAAACTTTACGTGCAATCAACAATTGAAACTAATTAACAATAAGTAATATGCAAGAATAAAGTAAGAAACGATCAAACCACAACACGGATGTTTATCGTGGTTCGGCTAAAAGGACTCTTTTTCCTTGCCTTACTCCACGCCCCGAGTATCCAACTCGAGAGTTTCAATCACTAGTCAACAAGCTCCTTTCACCGGCGGAGAAAACCTTACACGTCGCTTACACACGATTACCGACACAAAGCTAGATGTCGAGTTCTTTTACAAGGGTACAACCACTCCCATCACACTATGTATTTTAAGGACTAAAATACTAACCGATCACGACTGAAAATACACAATCAAATGATGTATAAACCACACTAGTTTACACAATGCTAAGCTAACAAGTCTTGCAACGTTGTGTTGAAACTTGTAACTTTCGTATGAACTTGTGAACTTCTTTGCTACAAAAGAATCTCACACAAATGAAATGTTACTGAGTTAGATGAATGAAATGAGATAGTATATGCAAAATATGATTGTAAGTGATAAGGAATTTCTTGAGTGTGGCTTGCTATTTATAGCCAAGCAAGTCAGCACACTGGCGGAACCGGCGGAACCAAAACAAGGGTTCCGCCCTTGTACCCAACGGGTTCCGCCAGGTCTGACAGTCAAAACTCAAGAAATCTTTTCATATCAATGTCAAGTCAAAACAAGATCCTTCAAGTCAACCATGAGATATGTTGAGTGAAGATCTTTCCAAATATGCATGAGATCTTTTGGAAAGTCAACTTCTAGATTTGGAAATTGTTCCATAAATATTCATGATGCATGCCATGATGTCATACAACATTTTCTATTTATAGAAATATGAAAATGTTATGTTTTATGTAAAATGTAAATGTAGCAAATGTGATGTTTAGTTGAAATAAAGTCTAGTTACAAAAGACTTAAGCTATATTCATGTTTTGCTAAAAATTAAAGTTTACACTTTGTCGTTAACAATATTTAACAAAGATCGTAAAATATAAATAACGTTTTTAGGCGATATTTGTATTAACAAACACAATTCTTTTTTCCACACTTTCACTACTCGTTATATTCTCTACTACACTTCTAATAGCCAAAAAAAATGTCACAAGGCAACAACAACGACAACGACTCGTTTACGAACCTCCTCAGTGGGTGGGGGAACCCATACGCGGGTTCATCGTCAAATCCGAATTGGGATAATCCAAACCAATTCGGTATGTCGACTCAAGAACTTTTCCAACAACATCAAGCGTTAAAATTTTGGCAAGAAAGCCAACAACAAAACTCCCTAAATACCGATTTCCAAAACCTCCAATTCACTCAACAATCACAACATTTTCAAACGGAAACAAACGAAGTTCCCGAAACACCTACCTCTCCACCAAAGAAATTCAAATCTCGTGGTAAACGAAATGCCAAAAAAAACAAAGAACCTGAACCGGTCGATGATGATGAAGAAAACGAAGAATGCGTCATCACACGTTGGCAAGCAAGTGAAGAAAAATTACTTCCTAAGTGTTACGTGGCCGCTACCGAGGATTCACTAGTCGGTCGTTCCCAAGCCAAAGATACGTTTTGGCAACGGGTTCAAAATGAGTTCAATAAACACAATTTTCAGAAACGCGGCAAAGATATGATACAAGGAAAGTGGAGAACGTTGAACCGTGATTGTATGAAGTTCAACGCGGTTTACAAACGTGCTCAACGCGATCAAAAAAGTGGGGAAAATGATATGGATATCCTCACGCGGGCGAAAGAAACGTATCGTGAGGAGCACAAAACGGCCCTGTTTAATAATGAGGCGGCTTGGGCTATTTTGCGAACTCATAGAAAATGGGACGCGCCGGATCCGGTTGATTTAACCGGTGATGTACCAAGCCAAACAAACGAGGCGTTGTTTGGTCATGATGCAGAACCACGCCCGATGGGAAAAAAGCGGGTTTCGAAGAAACAAAAATCCGAGACAACGACAAGCACCGGGGGGCACGAGTACCGGAGGATCTGTTTCGTCGTTACAATTCGGGGAGGCTATGCGCGAGGAGTATCGGGTAAAACGTGAAGATGCGTCCAAGGCTTACCAAGCGACCGCAGAAAACCAATACACACAACTATGGTTGAAGGAGATTGAATTTTTGTTGCTCGACACTACCGGCAAGGATCCACACTATGTGGCGTTGGTCAATATGGAAAATGACCGAATCATTGAAAAATACGGGTTGCCAAAAGCGTCAAGAATAAGTAATTGTGTTGTGTTGCGTTTTTTTTTTCTTTTTTTTTTTAATTTCGTAATGTTTTTTTTTTTATGTCGTAATGTAGTTTTTTTTATTTTATTTCGTAATGTATTTTTTATTTAGTAATGTTTTTTTTTTAGTGCTTATTGTATATTTTAAGAATGAATGTTATGGTTTTTNAGGGCCCTTCCAAATGAGAAAGACAAGCTCCATGGCTTCTTTCCCTTGTACTGGTTCATGGCATTAAGGTTGACAGTGGCCTCTTCCTCACTTTGACCGCCAGACAAGAAGACAACAGCTGGAACCGCTGATGGCATGGTCCTCTGCAAGGCACGGACAGTGTACTCGGCCACAACTTCTGGTGCAACCTTCTTGGAATCTGATCCGGGTGTAACCATGTTTGGTTTCAAAAGGGTACCTTCTAGAAGAACATGGTGGTCATTAAGAGCTTTGTAGCAGGCAGCAAGAACACGCTCAGTGACATCAGCACACTTGTTAATGTCATGGGGTCCGTCAACAAGAATCTCAGGCTCGACAATTGGGACCAAACCATTTTCTTGGCAGATGATGGCATATCGGGCCAACCCGTTGGCGTTTTCGTTGATGGCAAGCTGAGATGGCTCGTTGGGGCCGATCTTTAGGACGGCACGCCACTTGGCAAACCTTGCACCAGCTGTGTAGTATTGGGCACATCGCTGGGCAAGACCGTCAAGACCTTGGGTTGTGGTCTCACCGTTGGTTCCAGCAAGCTCGACGGTACCCTTGTCAACCTTGATACCAGGGAGGACTCCAGCCTCCTTCATGACATCAACAAATGGCTTGCCTGCAAACATTAGTTAAAATTAGTTACCAACGCAAAATATAGTAAAACAGCATATAATTGACTAAAAAGAGATCAAAACTGATAAAACTATAAACCAAGGGTTTTTGCACGATACCAAAATGTTTCTTCATTTTGAGTTTTTAAGCACTTGCCTACATACAAATATGTGGACCTGAGATAGTTTGGACTGCTCAGTACCATGTATGCTAACCATTAGGCCCAAAACACCCAGTAAGCAGGTTTTCCAAATACTCAAAAACTGTTTATTTTCTTCAAAATCAAATCCAAAATACCCTACTTTGAGGTGTAATTATTTCAAATCCAAGCCAACCTTTGAAAGAGGACATTTCAAAAGAAATTTTTTTTCTTAATTAATGTTCATGTTCTGTATAAAATGACCCAAATGAGTAAAAACTATACTATAAGGTACACAAGTAATATACAGTAAATAAGTTAGTACAACGGGATCACTGAAACGTGTGCAATTATTTTAAGCAAAAAAACCATCAAGTATTTTATTGTACCTGCAGCAGTCTTCTGGTAGAGAGTTTCCTCAAAGAGAATAACTCCACTGAGGTACTGGAGGGCACCAGGAGTGCAGAAAAGAAGCTCACGAAGTGCTCTCCTGTTAGACTCAACATTCTCGACATTGATGCTGGAAAGACGCTTCCCAATAGTACCAGTTGACTCATCAGCGGCGAGAATACCCTTTCCAGGAGTACCAATGTAAGCAGCATTGGCGATAAGCTCATCTGTTAAGAAGGAAACGGTTTACAACATGTTTCTTGGCAAGTACCACATGAACAGGTTATAAAAGCACATAATAAACTCAATACTAAAAATACAAAAGAAAGCATAAAACATCAGATATAACCTAATGGTTCAACAATAAAAACATAGTAACATGTATTATGTTTCTCATTAGATTGAATAACTTGCAATAACTAGTTCTATCGATACATTTCACAATTCAAGACAGTGTAGACTATTCCAGAAAGTAAATTCCTCAAAATTCACAACTCAAGTAAAGTCCTCAAAATTCTTTCCGGAATAACAATCAGAATAAGCTTAACCTAACGATTGCCATAATTAACAAATAAGTATAACCCATATAACAACTTCAAAACCCCAAGAAAGACTGATAGTCTGATACTAACAGCCAATAACAGATATTTGTTGTGTTGTATTAGAGATGCAAATAGTGTATATGACCAGTTTATTACCAAACATGTTATCTAAGTTTTTTTCTCATTAGACTCAGTAATTTGCACTAACTTAGTATAACTTGTAAATTCAGGATTGAAACTAAATTCACAGAAAAGCTTCTTGCAAATTTCGTGGTCCTAAGTGGAGATTAATATTTTGGAAAAAAGTTGTCTGGTATTATTTTGTGGAAATCAGACTCATGCCAACAAAACAAAGAACAACAATCTAGCTAAAACACTCAACAACGAAAACATATATAACATATGAAAACAAATGACAAATAGTGCACTAGACCTGTTTGTTACCTAACATGTTATCTAATAATGTTTCTCGTTAAGTTGAACAACGTGCAATAAATAACTAGTCTTATTTACACAATTTGCAACTCAGGACCAAGTAAATGATGCTAAGAAAAGTAAAATCCTTCACTCAACAAAATTTATCTGGTTGCTAATAACAAAATATATAAATAATATCGACAACAAACTTAACCTAACAAAAACATCCGACAACAAAAACATATAAAAACAAATAACAAATAGCGCGAAACGTTATCTAATAATGTTTCTCGTCAAATTGAATAGCTTGCAATAACTAGTTTTACCAACACATTTTGAAACTCAAGCCCAGACAAACTTATACTCTGAAAAGTAAAAAATAATCAAAATTCTGTCCAAAAAACAAATTATCCGGTCATAAATTACAAAATCTATAGATAAAAACAATTACGAGAAACTTAGGGGGTGTTTGTTTAAGCTTATACGTGGCTTTTGAGCTTATTTGTGTTTTGGCTTATTTCATAAACCCTAATTTTCCGGTTTATTTTGAGATTTATGTGCTTATATTAGTTTATTATGATATGATAAACTTATATAAGCCCAGAATTCTCAAAATAAGCTGGAAAATTGGGGCTTATGAAAATATTAGCCGAAATCAAATAAGCTAATAAGCCACGTATAATCTTAAACAAACACCCCCTATATAACAAAGCATATAACAAACAAACCTAACCACACCATCCAATACCAAATAAACAAGTTGAAAAAACAACAGATCTTAACAAAAACATATAAAAACACAAAATTAACAACTGATGAAAAAATAAAAAACAAAAAATGAAAATTATACCAGCATACTTTCCTCTGTAGCAAGACATCTTTACGCAATTTGAGATCTAAAAAAAAGTTTGGTTGGTAAGAAAAAAAAGGGGAAATTCGATACGAGTAATAAAATGAAAGGGTTTTGGGTTTTGTATTTAAAGGGATGAAAAAGACATAGGTTTTATCGCCCCGAATATGGCATCGAATATAGAATCGGGTTTTACTATCTTACCCTTTCGTTTTCTTCAAGATAGTTCTAAATATTTGAGTTTGGTTGTGGTGATTTGGTAATATTGGTTTAATGGTAAGGGTGATATGGACATGTGAATTATTAACTTATTTTCAAAGAAAAAGTTATTACGGCAGTAAAATGTTACTCCTCCGTCCCATATTAAGTGGTCACTTTCATAATGCACAAAGTTTTAGGAGATTCTACTAATTAAATTCTCCACCAATCAAATATTATTTGTACCTACTAAAATCTCTTCTTATTGGTTAAAAGGTACAAATGGACACTTAATTTGAGACATCCTAAGATTCTATTATGAACACTTAATATGGGACGGAGGGAGTATTGTCTAATGTATATCTAAGTCGTGTTTGTTTTGACTTTGTGTATTGCTCAAGAAAAAAGACAATGGCACATTGTAAATGACTTTTTAACTTCAATCATTATTGGTTAAATTTTTCAAGCACTTGAGATTTATTATTAGTCTATAAAGTTGACTATGCTATAAAACCATTAAAGCTTAGAGATACAAGCTCTAGGGCGGGGGTATATTTGGTGAAACGAGGGGTGGTAGTTAGCAGTAACAGCTAGTAGTGGTTGCTTGTTTATTGAAACATGTTTGGTAATGTAGTCATAAGCTTATAATTAATAAACTAGTATTTAAATTTAAAAAAAATGTTAAATGTTTGAGAAATAACTCTAAGCTTGTAAAAAACTAGCATTTAAACAAAATAAAAATGTTAAATATTGGTTGCCAAACAAGCTTTAATATTCAAATACTAAATGCTAAATGTTTAAACATACTCTAAAAAGCTTGTCGTCGAACATACCCGTAAGCTAAAAAAAATATATGTTTGTATATATATTACGAACTTTGACGGTGTTAAACAACAAAAGTAAAACCATGGACGAAGCCACTTGAGAGTGGGGCGTGGCACAGGCTACACCCTATTTAAGGCCACGAGATATAAATTGTTTCTAAAATATTTCTTTTCTTGATAAGTACAACCTCCGATTTTTAACTTTAGTACTCATAACTTTTGAAAGGAAAAAGTTTGTATAATACCTTTTTAAAAATTTTGGGTCCGTCTATGACAAAAATGTTCTTAGCCGGACTATCAAGCACATTAAAAATATTTAAGGCATCAAATTGCATGTGAGCAAAACTGAGGGTGAAATACAAGAAGCAAGTCTAGAAAATTTAATGTCTCAATCTGAGTCTCGCTTTTGACCACTTGACATTGAATTGGCTGTGCTTGCCTAATAAATGAATGGCTTAAGGTCTATATTGGACTTCTTGTGAAGGCATGAGACAACAGAAGAGTCTCCTAAAAAACGTAATACGTCTTTGTATGGCACGTCATTTACTAACACGTTTTAGAAGCTTCATGAATGATCAATAATGGAAAGGCTTAGACACTAGGTGCGGGAGAACCGAGATATCGTATTCACTAACGCAGGTATTTGGCTTAGCGATATCTAATATGTTTCAAACATTAATGTAAACCAAATAATTCTTGATTCAAGTCTCAAGTACCGTACGATATGATGCTAGTTTGCCGTTAACTTTGTTCTAACATTGAGCCTGAGAAGGGAAAAAAAATGAATGAATACCGAATACGTTAAAAAACTTGAGGTTTGTGTATACGCTATTGGCCAGCGAGCGGACATGATTATAAGGTTGTGCACAATATGGGTTTTGCCTGCCATATCAGTTTTCTTTTTCAGCGATCTTCAGATGACCAAGTTGTGACATCAGCGACCTTCTTATTTATTTATTTATTTTCACCTATCTATTTTCTATTTGTATATACGTGTATCATCTTGCATGTTACACACATGCATGCATACCATCTGTTAAACACACAACTCACCATTCGTCACTAAATGTCAAGACAACCACCATATCTAGACTACTCACGACCAGGTATACTACCCATTAATGCTCACGTAGATCATAAGTAAGTGAAACTTATAAATATTAAACGTGATCTAAGAAAAATAGCATCAAAAGTCGAATAGGGGTTGCCATCAAAAGTAAGAAAAGGGTAGTATATATGATTAAAGAAGCAACCTCTCTTAGATATATTTTTTTAGGACCAGTTTCAAATTCTTAAACCATTAGTAGGGACGCAAACAATCTAAGATGAAGTTACCACAAGGGTGACCCAACGGTAAGAATACCCGCATTTCAAAGATGAGGTCAAGGATTCGAATCTAATTGGGAGAAAATTAACCCATTTGTGGTCATGGAAGTTCACCTGCGCCGACTCCAGGCTAGGCTATCCAAAAGGGTAGTCGCCCTGGGATTAGTCGACTCGCAATGTTGGGTTGGAAACCCAGGTAACACACACACGCACACACACAAAATTAAATAAAAATTCTAAGATGAAGTCTAGTTCCACCTTGAGCTCAACTTTGCTCGATTAATCTCAAGCTAAGTTCGAATAAACTTTGTAGAGCTATATCTTTCTGGAGGATTGTTGGCTTGGTTCATTCAACCTTGCTCACACCTTCCCGATACTATTTGAGTCGGAGAAGAACAAACTTTGTTGTCTTAAAGAGAGGTATGTTATTATGGATGACGTGATCGAGTGGAATTGGGCTTAGAGAAGACAAATTAGAAGTGGAAGAGAGCAAGATGTAGCCAATTTTTTTAATATCTCATGTAACACTTCTTTGAATAATCATGACTGTAACGGCTAGAAGTGGTCCATGGATTCATCAGGTGTTTATTCTGTCAGATCACTTTGAATGGCTCTTGCCTCTTGATGAAAGATTTCTCCCGACATCACTTGAAACAAAACAACTTCTCTGGTCCCTAAAACAGTGTGTGTGTGTGTTTGAATGGCTGAATTTTCTATTTTTCTTAAAGAAATCCTATACGTCGTATAGACATGAATGCCTATATGCCGTATAGGCCTTGTGACATGCATTTCCACAATTTCTGAACTTCTGCTATTCTATAAAACCTCAAATCTTGTAAACATCTTTCATATATCATAACAATGATGTCTAAATTCACGATTCACTTTAAAAGTATGTGGAAGCGTTAATTGTATAAAAACGAGGCTTATTTCAAACACTCCTTTAAAGATAACTATGAAAATACATGAACTTGGACAATAAAGACTTGGTTATAGAAAGACACTTTTATTTGGGGGCATTGCAAGCTGATAAACAAAGAAGTATGGATGAGATACTTGTCACCTATGCTTACTAGCATTACCGTTCTCTCAAAAATCAATTTTTTTAATCTACAAGCCACAAAGTCCACTTTTTTTGCCAACATAAAAACAAAACTATAATTAGTGAGGAAACGGTATTGAAACTTTAACATGCTATAATCATGAACACTAGATAACCAAATTCCCATTGGAGCCTTTACTAAATATTCGTTATTGAACTGAAACTAAAACTGGATTCTTGCCAATCTATTAATAAGCTAATAACTTAGCTATGTTAAACTGGAACTATAAGGTTCTTCTCGAGCACAATCTATTACAGGTGCATAATGAGCACGACTTTCACACAGGACTGAGTACATAAATCACAGTATACTTAATGGATTTTACGTACATTCATATCATAATATATATAGGTGACTGGATTAAAATTTTATTGACAACTACAACAAATGCATAATAATTAATCCTAGTAAAACCTGAAGACAATTAAGGATCTCGTATTGCAAAATGTAATCAATTTTTATAAATTGTCACTTGTAATTCTTAGACCATTAATAAAATTATGAACACATAATTTTTAATCATAAAAATGTGTATTTAACATACACCATACTTTAAACCAAACAATAAATTATACTCCGTAATACATATAAGGGATTTGGCCGTACAATAGCAACATACTTTCAAAAGTGTTCCATTCTAGTACGCGTACTTTTTTTTGTTCCACTTAATGTAACGAACTTTCAACTTTTGTACCAATCTACCCATAAGGTAACTGGCAACCGGGTAAAAAGTTTGAAAACGGGTTAATGGTATATGTGGCATTTATTTTTAACTAAAAATAACTTATAACACCCACCAACAACCACACACACTCCACAATTACCCCCCTCATATTTTTCCCCAATTCTTTCAAACCCTAACCCTAATTTCATCATATCAATCAAATGTTCTAATCCATCAATTAACACTTAATAAAAACCCAGTTCAATAAATTAATCAAAACTCACAACTGTTTTAAAAACCCGTTGCAGCCCGTTCTTGAACATCCTCTTGATTACTTTGCAACAAATTGAGCAAAAGATCTCCCCCTTGACTGAGCCAAAATTGATCGAGCCCATGTGGGTTACTCTCGGCTATCCGAAAAAGTGAATGGGATAGAATCCATTCAAGCTAAGTCACAAACTCATCCAAATCCGCGTCTCTCTTTTCTGACTTGGCTCTCCAGTCTGAGAAAATGTCTCGATCATTCATGGTGTCTGGAAACATCAGAGATAGTTCTTTAAAAGTGTCTCTAAATGAACTAAGCATTATTTTACCATGACAACTGCTCTTGGTATAAACAGTTGTGTCTTCCTCTAAAGACGGGCAATTTAACGCACACAAGACTTTCAAACCTTTTATAGAAAATAACCTCATTACAAAAACAGGAAGCACATCAGTTCCCGAAAGCCGAAGCTTTTTAAGCTTTGGACAGCAAAAACCTATCGCAACGATCGCATCACTAGTAATTGATCAAAACTCACAAAAGCTGCTTGATTGCATTTTGATTAAGAGCATCTGGTTTAGGTTTTTTATTGTTTTTGTTTTGTGGGTAATGGGTTCAATGATTTTTTATACGAAATGAAACCAGCACGTTGTTATAGGCTTTTACTTGTTATGCATTATTAGTGGAAATCCTACGTGGCAGCGTTTTTGGTAAAAAAAATTCAGGTTAGCCGGTAAAACAAGTTTCATGGGGTAGATTGGTACAAAAGTTGAAAGTTCGTTACATTGAGTGGGACAAAAAAAGGTACGCGTACTAGAATGGAACACTTTTGAAAGTATGTTGCTATTGTACGACCAAATCCCTACATATAATTTTCGCTTCATGTATATTATAAAATTAAATCCTTGTTTTCAACAATTAAACATGAGATACATAAATTTGACCCTACTTTTTATGTAGTATAGATACACAACACTAGATCTTATTAAATTCTTGTTATTTCTTTTGGGCATGCCATTTCTCAATAACTTTGTACCAAGTCCGCAGAGAACACAATGCCAGAATACGTACTATACTAGAGGAAATAACCTCAAAAAACGCCATGAGGTATGATCTTTGAGGTGAGAGACCAGCGGTAGCTATTGACAACAATGACCCAATCACGTTGCAGGTAACGATAAAACATCCAGATTTTATGCCATTTAAGGCTTTCTTTGCAACCTCATCAGCATGCATTGTACTAGAAGTTGCTGCTATGATGCTTGTCAGTTCTGGTCTTCCATTTCTCTTTTTATCTGCAACAAATTGTGACACTTATTAGAAAAAGGCATCATGAAGGGACTAACAGAAAAAGATACCCAATGTGTAAAGTGTTGTTAGAATCCAAGTAATCATGTTTATTATGTTGTATTATGTTTTGATAACTACAATAACCTAAAGTGACAAGTTAGGAAAATGTCCCCAACTTGTTCACCAATTTAGGGGTGTTCACATTTCGGTTAATACCCACACGAACCGAAAATCGAAACTAAACCGAACTGAAAAAGTCAAACTGAATTTATAACCGAATCAAATGTGTTAAAACCGAACTGAATTGGATTAACTATTCAGTTTTCGGTTCAGTTATTGATTTGGCAAAATGATAACCGAGCCGAACCGAACCAAATCAAAACCCGAATTCATATAAATATATATACTTTTCACATAAAAAGACTATTAAATTTATTTCTTAGGATAAATTAAACACTGTTTAAGCTTGATTTTTTTTCCTAAAAATTTATATAATTAAATTTTAAAAATTATAAAAATTATATAATTCGGGTTATCCAGGTCAACCAGCAAACCGAACAGAATTCACATTCAGTCTTCGGTTTGGTTAAGTAAAATTTGAATTTGGTTCCGTTTGATTTTCAGTTATACCTAAAAAATATTTAACCAAACTAACCGAACTGAATGAACCGAACAACTCGATAACCGAACCAATGAACACCCCTATTAACCCTTACTATAAAGAGGAGTCTAATCTCTTATTTTATGTGTAATTCATTAGTAACTCATCAGCAACTTCCATTATCAATAAACACTAGGGGTGTTAACGAGTCGAGCAATTAACGAACTACTCGAGCTCGAGATCGTATAAGTCGAGTTCGAGCTTTAAGTATTCGAGTTCGATTCGAGTTTGAGCAAAAAATAATGCTCGATAAGTTTAACGAGCCGAGCCAAAAAATTTAATACTTGACTCGGATCGTTCGAGAGCTCGTTTATTAGTCACGAGCCGAACGAGCTCGAGCTTTCTAATCGAACGAGCCCGAGCTTTCGAGTCGAACGAGCCTACTATTAGACATAAGCAATACGTGCATAAATTAAAACATGTAGTATTGGATGTAAAAAGGTTTCGAACTCATGACCACTGGTTTAATAGCAGAGAATGTCAACCAATTGAGCCAACATCTTATTGTTGTAACTAATTCCCTAGGTAATTAATATACTCAACCACGATGCTTTATAATATGCTTAATTTGTCTAATTCATTGTGCAAGTAATTGATTTTTTTTCTCTAACCAATTTAAGGATCAATAAGACAATAATTAATAAAATCAAGCATATCATAAAAATTTAATGATCAATAACTAATAAAATCAACTAAGATACAGATGCAAATATATGAGATATCATAAACTTGATTTTGAAAGACATATCAATTAAGCTAAATCATAAAAATGATTTTGGAAGACATGTTTGATTATCATCATACGATCATGTTAAGAGATAACATGTTGATTACTTATATGATCTTTTGTGTGTGATTTTTATGTATTAGACAATATTTTTTAGTGCCATCCATTAACATTGAATGTCAGCCCAGTCCTCACATCCTTTTATAAGTCGTTGATGAGTCGATGTATGTACTAATATATGAGATATCATAAAATTGACTTTGGAGGACATGTTTGATTATCATCATACGATCATGTTAAGAGGTAAAATGTTTATTACTTATATGATCTTTTGTAAGAGTTATATGGATCAGATAACAATAGTTTTCAGTGTCATCCATTAACATTGAATGTCAACCCAGTCTTCACATCCCTTTATAAGTTGTCGATGTTAATGAGCATTGTGATCCTAAATTCCTAATGATGTTATTATGAGCACTTTCATCTCGAATTCTCGATGACGCCGATGTTAAAAGAGCACTCTAAGTTGTCCATGACTTTTAGTATGAACAATCAACCATATAGTGAATACAATTATATAACGAACGGTCTCACGCGTCACGCCCAACATTTGAGATGTAAATTACGTAATGATAATTCTCGGCAATCAACTGCACACTAACACAAATTCTAACTTGTTATCACGTTAAGGTTGTATTTCACTATACTTGTAAGTGTTTAATTCTATACGGCTGAAATTCGATTATGAAATTTTTAGTGTAAATACAAGTATACAATGAACGGTCTCACGCGACATGCCCAACATTTGAGTTGTAAATTACGTAATGATAATTCTTACCAAAATGACCAATAGTATAAATATTCATCACATTTTTCATATTATTTTTATATTTCAACTACATATAAAACTTCACTAGTACGTATTACATAAATAAATAAATGGGCTAGCTACATTAAAATCTCCACTCTCCACCTCACAAACGCATACAATCCTTATCTAAATTCAAAAGTAGAAAAAATATAATAATCCTAAAACTAAAACGTCATCTACTTTGTTTATAAAAAAAAACGTCAACTACTTTTTTATCCTAAAAACAAGTTGGCGCTTAAACCCTCGATTCTCACAAAGAGGCTTTTAGTTCTCCAAAAAATACGGCTCATAACTCATAAGCAGCGATTGGCCAATGGGTTTTATAAAGAGCACGCTATTATCAGTTTACCATCATAACTTGAGAGGATTTCTTCTTCATTCATGATGTAAGTGGTTTTCTATATCTATGATTTTTTTTTTCTTTTTTTAACATATGAAAATCGATGAGGTTAGTGGCTTCTTGATTATGTAGTTACCAGATTTTAAAGCTATATTGTAATAAACTAATAATTTGTTGTATCTTTTTTATATTTGTTGCAGATTTGTATGGTGATGGAATGGAGCTTTTGATGAGATGGCATATGATGGTGGAGCTTTTGAATAACAATGGGAATGTGTTTTATGAACTTTGGTTATTTTGTTTGGTCTGTTCTTTAAGTTCTTTTGATGTAATCTGTTGCTTTGTTTAAGACTTATCATTTTGTAGATCCTTGGATCAATTGTTCTTTGAGTTATTTCCATGTATTGTTATGCTTTTGTTTAAGATTTGGTTGTCATTTTAAAGATACTGTGATCAACTTTTCAACCATAAAACATGTTTCCCTTTGTTAGCTTGGGTGTATGGTATTTTATTTTTCTCAATGGTTCTCAGTAAAAACACAAAACAATAAACGAACTAATCGAGCTCGAGTACATAAACGAGCAATTTTAGCTCGAATAAAAGATAGACACTTAAATAAACGAGTATCAAGTTCGAGCTCGAACAACATTCTGATACCCGATCTCGAGTTCGAGCGACACTAAGAAAAAATATTCAAGCTCGAGTCGAGCTCGAGGAGGATAATAGTCTCACGAGCCGAGCCTAAATAGCCTAATACTCGACTCGACTCGGATCGTTAACACCCCTAC
>LBNU01030483.1:24868-41107 GCA_014162995.1 Artemisia annua
AGTTTTGGCTCTTCCGTTGCAAATATCTCTCGCGGGGTTTTGGTCAGGGGTTATACTTGTCGTTTCGCCCTTGAACGCTCCCTTCCTTGCGAAAGTTTTGTTTGAGTTACCGCCCCTGGTAATTGGATTGTTTCCGTGACTGGTCTTGGCGGTTTGTAGTTTTGGTATGCTGCTTTGCTATCTGGCAGCTGCGGGCTTCTCCTTGGACAAAGGCCCTTGTGCGCTTCATGAGGCTGCAATCAAAGGTTTGAGGGGTCTTATTGTTTAGTACCTTAATGAGATCCCTGTTGTTGATCCGCCGTTCATGAATCCCGGAGATTTTTAATATCTCAGGGCATGATTTCATATTCATGCACTCTCCTTGAAGCGGCTCCATGTAGGCGGGTATTGTTTCACCTTTGGCGGCTGCTTTACTGCTGGCTAGCTCGATCTGGTTCTTTCGCGGCAAAAACTTCCTCCTCTGTGATGAAGTTGAGAGCGGAATGCTTTCCGTAATTTCCTCAAAACGCCATCTATCCCTTGGTTTTGAGTTTATTGAACCAGTTTCGCGCGTTGCCCACTAGAGTGAGTTAAGACATTGTGACACCACACTGGCTGGGGGGGCCGCTTTCATGTGTGCCGCAGCTTCAAAGACCTTTCAGGTGATCGTCTGGATCTCTGAGCCATCATACGTTTTTTACGTTGGGGGGGCCATGCGCCTTTTCGTACCATCAGAGTATCGCTGATGCGTTTGGTGAATGCGTCGATAGTGCTTCGACCGCCAGGGTCGGGACCTGGTCGTCATCCAATCCCCTGGCGACGCCTCACCCTTGGACTTCCAGTGTCCAGTATCGCCTTCCCTCAGTTCCGAGGAGGTGTCAGTAGGGGGGGTGTTCTGGCGGCGCCTTGGGGCCCGTTTTTCTGCCTGAGCTTGAGAAGCCCCTTCCCTCTTGGGAAATATCCTATCCCCAGTCGTTCATGGATTCTTCTAGAAGATCCTTCCACTAAGGTGAATTTTTTCGTCCAAAAATCTATCTCGCACCGTTGCGCGCACCCCCAATCGAGATTGGATGTTAGTCGCCTCCTCCGCTTCGTCCCTCGTTCATCGAGTACTGGCGAGTCAGGGGCGTGCTCAGCTGGCTTTAGCCGCTGGTCCGCCTTTTTGTTGTTTCGTGCTCTTCATGCGCCGATGGAGAGTGCTCCGTTCGAAGTCTAGTCGACTTCGTAGCCTCCTTCCTCCCTCCTCTTGTAAGAGTACGCTCGAGTGTCAAAGTTGCTGAGGCTACAAGAGTTCTCCAACTGTCATCGCCCGCGGAAAGGGTGGAATCATCCTCCCAGCTGCAGGGGTATCCCCAAGGTGGCGAGGACCTTCCGTTGATCAGGGGCGGTTGAGTATTGCGTCACCCCGCAACGACTGGTGCGTTGGTGGGGGAAGTTGTGAAAGGGGTTGTGTGGGCAAGTCACTGCTGTTCTGGGCATCGCGTGATCACCCGCAGCAGGGCCTCACTTGGTGGGGGTTCTTGTGGAGAGTCTCCACCTCGGGTTGGTTGGCCACCTGGTTGTCCCGTGTTCGGCCTCAGGGGAAACATCAGAGTAGTGTCCTTTTGGGCATGCATTCCGCGACTTATCTGGTTGCGGAGTTCGGCTGATTTTTGTGTTTCGTCATACTAGGATCTAGTGATTGGGTCCCACGGATGGCGCCACTGTGTTGATACAAAGAGTTGGGCCCCCTTTCCTTTGTTTGGGTCTCCCTCCGTATCAATTGCTTGATATCGTCTGAAACGCTGGCACTAGAAGTAAAACAAACACCGTTAGGCTATCGAGGGATTGTTTCCCCCCGATTATCCTCGCGGCGTGAGAGTAAGTAATCGTAGTTTAGGGTTGTATATAGTTAGGGTTACGTGAGTAATCGTACTTTGTGGGGTTAGGTCCCTCTATTTATAGGGTAAAACCGATAAGGGTTACTTGTTCCTTACTCCAAGGCGTATCCGCCTATATCGGATATTTGGTAAATATCCTCCAATTTAGAAAGATGATCCTTTATCGCGTTCAGTAAATACGTATTGGGCCTTTTTGGGCCTCGTGGGGCCGGAGCTACGTATTTAGCGTGCCATATGGCCACGCATTGTGGGCTATCGCCCCGGTAATTTTTACGAACGGGGTTCATGACGCCGGTGTAGACTATACCGTCATCAATGATAGTGTATCATAATTCTTGACGAATAATCACATGCATTTTGAGCTTTTTCTTTATTATTATTATTTTTTTTTTTTTTTCGGAATTAACTTTTAAGTAAAACAACTCCAACCAAATACGTGATCCAAAATTTATAATAGATATTGTATACAGGTGGACATGCACTTACCTCTAATATTCTCACAAATTTCGAACTGTTATTTAATAGCAAGATGTTATTGTTTATACTAACGATCACGTGGTATCATCTTTGTTTTCTCACAGCTTATTCAGTACTATCTCTACAAGACATATACTTTTACGCTACATCTATCTCACCTTAAATCACAACTATTAGAATTCGTTAATCGTTGTCAAACCACAAAAAACTATTCCTAGACGTTGCTTTTCTCTACTATCATACTAGCTAACTAACAATAAGCTTTCATATATTGGTCATTTTATCGAATCATACTAGCTAACTAACAATAAGCTTTCATATATACTAACAATAAGCTTTCATATATTGGTCATTTTATCGAATCATACTAGCTAACTAACAATAAGCTTTCATATATTGGTCATTTTATCGAATCACGATTTAAAAATATAACGGTGCATGTTAAACCACTGAATCAAACCTCATACGAAACCGAACTTTACTAATAATACAGAAATAAGATACTCTTATTATGCATAATAACATTAACCATATTAAAATAGAGTTAATATTTGACATAAATAGTCTATTATATCATGCATAAAGCTGTGCATATGAATAGCAATTAATAATAATTATAGATCTATATCGAGCATATGAAAATAGACCTCGTGGCTAATCCAGCCCATGACCCCACCCACTACTCGCATTCCCTTCAGCTTTTACGTTAGCCAACGTTGTGCACATGTTCGAACCAGCAAAACCAAAAGTAATCATAAAAAAAGATTTGGAAATATCAATTTTTCCATTATAATGAGAACACAAATGCGTATTATATTCTCAAGTTCAAACTACTGGTTATGCATCTTGAGTAGATTATGAAATGGTCGAGAACGGTCACGGAAATACTCCAGCTAGATCACGTACATAAGTCATTAGTCAAATATTCATCTGCCACTCATGAACAAACCTCGTCCATTCAAATAAGCTTGCGTCATATGTGTTTGATGTCATATTGATAATTGTTGATACAAAAGTTAGGCGTTCCTTGTTTAGGTTCCTGTTCTCGTACCAATCAGATCTTAATGCTCTTGAGACCTGCGAACTAAGAAAGTAACAGACACCGTTAGGCTTATCGAGGGATTGTTTCCCCCGATTATCCTCCGGCGTGAGAGTAAGTAATCGAATTAAGGGTTGTGAAGAGTTTAGGGTTTTGTAAATCGTACCTTGGACGAGAGCTATGATGCCCTATTTATACACACGTAACCGATAAGGTTACGTGCTCCCCACTCTTCGGTGTGTCCCGCGTATCACGGGTATTTGATATACACTCCATAATTAGGAGATATCCTTATCAAATCTATAAATAATTATTGGGCTTGGGCCTTGTGAGCCCAAACCGTCTAAATGGTAGTCCATTTATTGTTATGGCGGCCCACACGTGGTGGGCTTAAATGTTAGTAATGTCTACTAATCGGGTTCGTGACCCGAGTGTGGACTATACGTCATCATGTCCCCCCAGTCTAGTGTGCGCAGGGTAAAGCCTGCGGATACTAGACTAATAGCCGTATTAAAAGTATTCCCAACGCTGACGCGGGAAGAATCCAATTTTAAACCGCCCAAAAGACACGTATGATGCATCTAGTCCAAAAAAGTGCATGTTAGGTACCTCGGGAAGTGGAGAGGCTATCCACGTGTCTGTACCGTTTCATTTCTCAGCCACACGATTCGAGTTAGTGAGGTACACGTGTCGTTCATCTGTTGTGGGTGGGATACTATATAACCACCCTCCACTTTTACTGTATTTATCACACTAAAAAGGCGAATCCTCTCCATTTTCCAAACTTCTAAATTTCCCTTGAAATCACTTTCTATACGCTAGGTAATTAGCGCGTGCACCTATTAAGAAAAATGGTTCTTCAACTGCATGATTTACTGCCGAAATGTCCGAGGATGAGCTGACGCAGTTCACCTCGGATTATTTTATCCCGTTGGACCTGCACCCCGAGGTGCCAGATCCAAATGATACCATCGCGGACTTCCCCGTAGGGAAGGTGGGGGTTTATACGCGCTTTTTCGAGTGGGCGAATCAGCGCATACCCATATCCGTGTTTCTGAGCGATATTCTCAACTATTACGAGCTCCACATCTCCCAGCTGCACTGTATTGGCGCTGGGAAGATTGCCACTTTTGAGATCAACTGTCGCTTGTTAGCGATTAACCCTACCCTCCATTTATTCTGCGCGTTCTATCGCACGTCGTGGTTAAATGGGTGGGTCACCTTCTCTAAGCGCATAGGTGATTTACAATGTTATACGAAGAAGGTAGATAAGCTTAGGGATTGGAGGGAGAAATTCTTTTGGATTGACGCCGCCGTCTTTCCATCTGATTTTTATTTTTACACCCGCGCCACTTTGCCAAGGGATGAGCGCCCCCCCAAACGTGGTACAACGTGGACCATGCGGCTATCCTTAATGAGAACCGCCTCCCCATCAACTCATACCCGGAAGAGTTCCTGGTGCACATGGGCATCAGTCGCAACTACTTCGAGCCTGAGACAGAGGTTCCCACATTTTTGAATGTGGATGGTTCGGGTGGGTGCTCATCCTGCCTTCTTTCTGTCGTTAGTAGCGTAAGCTTTTCTTCGTTTTCCATACTTTATGTAACGTGTTTTTCTTGTCTGTTTTTTGCGCAGAGATGGATCTTTTTGGTGTTGTGCAGCTGGAGAAGCCACGATCCGTGGTGGTGGGAGTGCGTCCCTTGAGGGAGGGTGAGACGCCCATATTGGCCGCGACGGCAGGGCGCGTCGTGGATTTGGCTGTTCAAGAGCCTGAGGGCTCCCCTTCTGTGGTGGTAGCCACGCCAGTACAGGGTGTGGCTCCTGCAGTGGAGCAAGGACCTGATGTTGCGCAGCCTCCTCCCAATTCTGCGAACATTGAGCAGATCATTTTGGAGGATTCTGAAGAGGAGGTGGAGGAGAGCCACCAGTTGAGGCGCAAGAGAGCGTCTGGTGGTTACGGTGAGGGGCCTTCCAAGAAGCCGCGTTCTGAGGCTGAGGAGGGCGCGTCTTTAATAGATGCGCAGATGGAGTAAGTATCATGTTATCTTATCGCATGATTCTGTCATTTCGTAGATTATTCCTAACTTAGTCTCTTTGTTTCTGGAGTGTGGATGCTGAGAAGTCTGGAGGAGACGCATCCATGACTGAAGTTGAGAAGGACGTGTCCTCATCTCCTCCCCATATGTAAGTATAATACATTTAGAGTTTCCTTCTTTCCCCTGCTTTCCCATACGCTTACATAAATAATGTTGTATCTTTTGTGTAGTGAGCAGCAGACAGGGGGTATTGGCGCACAAGATGGGAGTGCGTCGCCCAAGGTGAGCCCCTTTCTGGATGGGGTGGCTACACCGAGGGATATCGGGGAGGAGTCAAGACCGCTTGACTCCGTGATGGAGGAGTTGTCCTCCGTTACTGCGTGCCAGGCCGAGCTGGTGGCGCAGGCAAGGGCGAGCTATGCTGGTGAAAGTAGCCGCTCCTCCCAGTATGAGGAAGAGATTACCAGCCTGAAGGCGCAGTTTGCTGCTGTGCAGGCTGAGTTAGCAAGCTCTAAGGCTGAGCAGGTGAGCTCCAAAGCTGAGTTGGAGCGCGCAGAGGCGTCTGCGCAGAGGTTGGCAGATGGGAGGCTGTCAATGATGGTGGAGTTGGAGCATGAGCGTGTTGCCGCCGAGCGACACAAGATTGACTCCTTGTGGGCGTTGAAGTACCTTCAAGAGAACCGGAACAAGCATTTTGCCAATCTTGAAGAGTTCCGCAGCGTTGTGGAGGCGGCGCTCAAGAGGCAAGAGGAGAAGCTCCGCAGGCTCAGTATTGAGTATGATGAGGAGTTATATCCTCATATGGTGCAATCTGTGGCTGAGCGCAGGTAAATTCCATTGCTTCTTTAGTTGCTTGTTTATATACTTAGACTTTTTACCATACTAACACTTGTGTTATTTTGTAGGTGGTTGATCAGTCATGGTCTTTGCTTGGCCACTATGTGCACGCTGGAGGCTCCGGAGGTCACCACGGCCTTCGGAAAGGTGGTGGAGTGCGCTGTTGCGTACGGCAAGACTGTGGCCGCTGACAAGCTAGATGAGGCCAAGCTTTTGACTGTGCCGCTTGCTGAACTCCCTGGATATAAGGCAAGTGCCCATGCTGAGCTCCTTGCTGCCATGGAGGAGTTGAAGAAGCTCGAGCTTCCCCACATTCCGCGATTGGAGCGTGACCAGGATCAGCCAATCAGTGTGATCATGGCGGGACTCACTCTTCCAAGGCATCTGCAGGACGATGCTGACCAGCAGGTGGACTTCTACCTGAAGCCTGACGTGGCGCAGCTGAAGGTACCCATTTTTGCTCAGCCGCGTGATATTTTGAATCCCTTCCGTATTGAGAAGGAAATATCATTGCAAAGGTCTTTAACTGCTCATGCATCCAGGGTCGCCAGGAAGAAAGGCGTAAGAGGGAAGGCCCTTCTGTGCGGCATCGGCGCTGCTCATCTGCCTAGGTCGGATGGTGTGCCAGTTACGGTGGCCACTGTTTCTCCGAGTGATGCTGAGTTGCTGAAAAGACTCAGTGATGCTAAGGAGACAGCTTTGTGTGGGAGCTCCAGCCAGCTGAGGCGTACTCATAGTTTCTAGGCTTTTTGTATTTAGCTCTTAGCTTTTGAACAGATTTTGTATAGACTTGTCGTATATATAAAAAGTTCTTTTGTACTTAGCATTTTTATATTTCCCAAGTATTTTATGCTTTTGAACTTGTTGTTCTCTTGTGGATGTTTGGGCGCGGTTTGTATATAACCCTTGTATCTTTGTAGTTAAGATATCTTTAAGTATCCAAGCGCGCTCAATAAATCATAGTTATGTATAGATATACAAAGTAAAGACCATATTCGTGTATGGAGTATAACTTAGGGAAAAAAAAGAAATCATAGTCGTCTATGAATTTTTAAAAGTATACTTGTCGTATTTTGCATATTATGTTAAGGAAGCAAGTGTCTTGGTTCCCTAAGTTGTTAAACGCGTACAGTGTGCAATATTGCGCATCCATCGTGGGGTGCGCAAGGAACTTGCGCCAACGTCTTGAGCGCAAGGTGTTTAACAAGGATACGTAATCCAAAGTTGATGGGTTTGCAACCCTTTTACTCAACGAGTTGTTTAGTAGGTTAACTCATCCTTTTTACCAGCGTGGGTATTAATTAGTGCATGCACGCCATGTAAGCTAAAGGTAATGTAACCAACACATTGAAATATAAACAGTATTTAAATAACAATGCAAAGAAATTGTGTCGCGGAGTTAGCTAGAAACCGCGAATTTTTTATTAATACTTGCAAGTTTTTGTAAAAAAGAAGAAACATTACTTATCTAGATAAGGTAAACAAAAAGAAATACATGGATCTTTATTGGGGCACTTTCTAAAGTGCGTGAATGTCCATGTTGGGCCGTAGCCTTTCCTAAAGGTAGCATCTCTTGAGATTGCGAACGTTCCACGTGCGCTGTAGCTCGTGGCCATCCTTGCCGCGCAACTTGTACGCTCCTTTTCCAAGTGCTTCAACGACCTCGTAAGGTCCTTCCCACTTTGGTCCTAACTTTCCAGTATCTTCTGCGCGGCTTGAGTCGTTCTCGCGGTATACGAAGTCGCCTGGTCGGAATGAAGTGCTTCGTACTTTGGCGTCATAGTATCCTTTCATTCTTGACTTGGCTTTTTCCTCTCGTATTGCTGCGCGTTCACGTCGCTCTTCCAATAGATCTAAGTCTATGCGCCGCTCATCATCGTTAGTAGCAACGTTAACTTCCGCAGTGCGGATGGTTGGCATTCCAATTTCAGCTGGTATTACAGCTTCTGTCCCATAGACAAGAGAAAAGGGAGTGTCTCCGTTGCTAACCTTGATAGTTGTTCGGTGCGCCCAGAGAACATGTGGCAGTTCTTCTACCCATCTTCCTTTGTGTCTGTCCAGGCGCGCTTTGATTCCTTCACCCAGGCTTCTGTTCGCACGTTCAACCAGACCATTGGTTTGTGGGTGAGTTACTGACGCAAAGTGTTGCTTGATGTTCAGTTGTTCGCACCAGTCTTTGAACGGGTTATCACGGAATTATTTTCCATTGTCTGAGATTATCTCTCCAGGTAAGCCAAAGCGGCATACTATGTTATCCCATACAAACCGCTTCACTTGGTTACCTGTTACCGTTGCTACTGCCTTTGCCTCAATCCACTTAGTGAAGTAATCTATTGCTACAATGAGGAATTTCACTCCTCCTGCGGCAACAGGGAAAGGTCCAGCGATGTCAATTCCCCATTTGTAGAATGGCCATGGTGATGTGATAGGTGTTAACTCATGTTGTGGTCGACGCGGGATTGGTCTGTGAACTTGGCAGTCGCTGGACTTGCGTACCAAATCCTGTGCGTCCCTGTGCATAGTGGGCCAGTAGTATCCTGACCTTAGGGCTCGTGCTACAACAGACCGTGGTCCTGAGTGCATACTGCATGAACCGGCGTGGATCTCTCGGAGTACATAGTCTGCCTGAAGGGGTCCAACGCACATAAGCCATGGTTGTAAGAATGAGCGCCTGTATAAGACGCCATCTCTAAGCTCGAATCGTTGCGCTGTGCGCCGTATTCGTCGAGCTTCCTTCTGTTCTTGGGGAAGTATGCCCTTGCTGATGAAGTCCACTATTGGTGCCATCCACGTAGGGCCTTCTTCTTCTATCACTGTAGATACTTCCATCTCGGAGATCGACTTGTCTTTTAAGATTTCCACCAATACCTGTTTTGACAGATGGGCAAAACTTGTAGACGCAATTTTGCTTAGCGCGTCTGCTTTCTTGTTTTCCCCTCTAGGAACTTGTTTTATAGTAAACCTGTCAAATCCTTGGATTAAGGATTTTGTTTTTTCGAGGTATTGGATCATGTTATCTTCTTTAGCCTTGTATTCGCCTGACACTTAATTGGCCACCAGTCGTGAATCTACGTTTGCTTCTAGGTTGCGTACACCCATTCGTGTTGCAATGCGTAGTCCTGCGATTAGGGCTTCATATTCTGCCTCGTTGTTCGTGGCGGTGAATTCAAAGCGCAAGGCATATGTGAATTCCATTCCTTCTGGATTGGTGAGAATAAGGCCTGCGCCTGAACCATCTACGCATGAAGATTCGTCCGTAAACAGGATCCATGGTTCTTGCAATTCCACCTTGGGTGGTTGAGTTATGTCGTCGGCGTTTGGCTTTTCAATGATGAAGTCTGCGAGTATCTGTCCTTTGATCGCGGTGCGTGGTCTATAGGAGATGTTATGTTCGCCTAGCAGTACACTCCACTTCTGCAATCGTCCCGATGCATCGGGTTTGGAGATCACTTGCTTGATGGGTTGGTCTTTGATCACCACTATGGGGTGCGCCTGAAAGTATCTGCGCAGCCTCTTGGCTGCAAATACTAGCGCCAGTACTAGCTTTTTCATCGGGCTGTAGTTGATCTCCGTTTTCTTAAGCGCCTTGCTTACGAAGTACACAGGTGTTTGTACTGAGTTCCTATCCGTCAATAGTAATGCGCTTACTGCCCCATGAGTCGCGGATAGGTACATTATCAACTCCTCCCCTGGTCGGGGTGCGACTAACTTGGGAAGCGCTGCTATTGTTTGCTTGAGCTGCTGAAACGCTTCCTCCGCTTCGGTAGTCCAGCGAAAGTCTCCCTTTTTTGTGCACTTCTTTAGTGTTTTAAAGAGTGGTAGGGATTTGTCCGCTGACTTGGATAGGAATCTGTTTAGACCGGCTAGCTTTCCATTCAAGGATTGGACTTCCTTTAACGTACGTGGTGAAGGAAGTTGGATGACTGCTTCCGTCTTCTCTGGGCATGGTTTAATGCCATCCGGTTCTATCAAGTACCCTAAGAACATGCCTTCTGTAGCGCAAAAAGTACACTTCTTAGGGTTCAACTTCATGTTGATTTTTCGTAGTGTTTTGAATTTTTCTTCAATGTCTCGCACTACTTCTTCTTCAGTGTGGCTCTTAATGACTAGATCATCAACGTAGACTTCCAGGTTGCATCCCACTTGCTTCTCAAATGCATTATCCACCAAGCGCTGGTAGGTGGCACCTGCATTCTTTAGTCCGAAAGGCATCTTTGTGTAACAATAGACGCCTTGGCTTGTATGGAAAGCTGTCTTTTCCTCCTCCTCCTTAGCCATTTGGATTTGGTGGTACCCTTTGTATGCGTCCAAGAAGCATTTGAATGGGTATCCACATAAGGATTCCACTTTCCAATCTATTTCTGGCAGTGGGTAGCAATCCTGAGGACATGCTTTGTTGAGGTCTGTGAAGTCTACGCACATTCGCCAACTGCCATCACTCTTTTTAACCATGACTGGATTAGATAGCCAGTCATGGTAGAAGACTTCTCGCATAATGCCTGCATCCACAAGCTTGTGTACTTCTTCCAAGATGGCTTTCGCGCGCTCTGGAGCTTGGCCGCGCTTTTTCTGCCTTATTGGTGGGTATCCTTGTCGGATTTGTAGCTTGTGTTCTGAGATCGACCGAGGTACGCCAGTCATGTGTTTCGGCTCCCATGCGAAGACATCCAGATTTTTCTGCAGGAGTACGCACACAGCTGCTTTCCCTTTATCTGACGGCGAACCTCCAATTGACACCTGTTGTTCAGGGTAATCATGGTGTATTGCCACTTTTAAGTTTGGTATTTTGGCTGCGCCATGTTCTGGAGTGTGCGTTGCCTCACATGTAACTGTATTACATTCCTCGGGAGGCACAGCGTTGTTGTAAAGGGTGACAATGCCGCCTTCTACTGGGAATTTTAGCATTCCATGTGCCGTGGATGGTACTGCGCGGAGGGCTGATATTCCTGATCTTCCGATGATGCCATTGTATGGCGAGGGAGATCTAATCACCATAAAATTCATCCATGCTTTTGTGGAGTGCTCCTTGTTGCCGACCGTGACTAGCAGCCGTAGTTGTCCTATTGGCCATATTTTTTCTCCCGTGAAGCCTGTTAACGATGATGCGGCGGGGATCAATTGGTTTTGTTGGGTTTTAAGTTAACTCTACTCTACTGCTGGCAGACTACTCTACTGCTAGATGACTCTACTGCTGTAACTCTACTGCTGGAAGGATACTGCTGTACTATCTCTGCTGCTTGATGATAAGTTTGTATACACGTCTTTATATTTATAGTAAAGATGTTTTGTAATATTCTATTGTATTAGAATATCTTTGTCTTGTGTAGGAAGTTGATGTAAGCCCGTAGGGTTCCTTGGTGTATAAAAGGTGATCCTAGGGTTAGACTAGAGTACGTATTATTCTAGTATTCATACACTTCAAGGTTGTAAAACCCTAGCACTATTCAGAGTGCTCGTATTAATTATATTGAAGTGTTTAAGGTGTGAATCACTTGTGTTCGTGTTCTTCTTAAGTTAATTATTATATTCCGCATAGTAATTAAATCATATTACAAGTCAGCTTCTATATAAATATTGTCTTGGTTTACTAAGATAGTATTACTAGATCATTGCTCAACTGGGATCAACAAGTGGTATCAGAGCTTGTGATCTAGAAGCTGTGATCAAGAAGAACTCAACAAAACAACAAACTTTCTTTTCTACATAACAACAACTACAATGGGTGATGAAACACACATGGTTACAAACATGCAGAAAGTTTGCACTTAACATAACCATTTAAACACCTTGGAAAAATCCACAAAAATTCCAGAAGGTCACACATAACCCAAATATAACTACTGTAAAAGGAGAGCTTATAATTCCTTCTGGTTTAGAGATGAAAAATCATAAACCACGACTGAAAATAATTTCTGCAATCACAGTTTTGGCATATCATCACATAAAATTCAAAAACACAACCAAATCGACCTCAATCACATACAAACCAATTGGAACACTTAATTTGGACCTTAAACTGAGTTTAAAAACAAAAATTATGATGAAGAGTTCATGAAGGGTTAGCTGAAAGATTGATCGATGAGAAGAAGCGGCTGCAAAAGGGTGAAGAGACTAGGTGGAAAGCTAATGGACGAAGAATGATTCGAAACTTTGTTCATAAGGTTAAAGAGAGGTTGTATCATCGTGAGCAGATCAGGAGATTGGAAAGCTACATTGGTGTTTGACCTTCATTTTCGGTCTTGACATTCAGACGACCCGATCCGCAGTTCACAGACTTTGATGCTTTACCTGCTGATGAACCTGAACTCCCTTGCTTCTGGTACCAACATTTCAATATTTTCATTATATTGATTGATTTGTAATTACTACGGCTTGTGCACATATAACAGTGTACAACCCGAACTTTGTACTTAAAGGACCCTGTGGTACGCATCAGTGCTACAATCCTCATATAAGGAGCGAAAGCTTCTTACTTTTGAGTAGAATTAACAAACTTTTCATGATTTTTACAATTCTGCTCAAAAGACAAGTATTACACCTCAATAAGTAGTCACTTGTTAAGGGGGAGTACTTGATCAAAAAAATCATTCCAAATCTTAAAGTCTTGATTGATTTCTCCCCATAAGACTCAAAAAGGCATATTTTAATCAAAACATTTACAAAAACAACATTTGATATGCTATTTTTGAGGGGGAGAAGATGAAAAGTGATTAAAATATGATGTCAAAAGTTTTATCTTGTGCGAGCTCGACTCAGAATTGACCCACAAATTGACGAAACAACATATGTTAGTATTCGAAAGGATTTATCTGAGTAAAAAGTACCATTTCGAGAAACTCTTCTTAGACGTTTACTTTAACGGGTCTAACTTCCCTTAGGAATGTTAACAACTTCAAGTTAGTTATTAAGGCTAGTTCTCACCTAAAAACTGATAATGTATCCCTTTAACTAAGCAACGTAAATGTGTCCCTCAGGTACATGTCTATTAAGAGTGGATCAATTCAAAAGTGCCAACTCTTCCCGCATATGCAAATTTCTGAAAACATTCATGAGCATATGTGGAGGGGGAGTCTTTCAAAATAAATCTAAACCCTCAAAGTGTAAACAAAAGGTTTTATACTCACAAACACTTTGAGAGATTTTCAAATATTTGGTTCAAAGGCATCAATAGGATAGTCATGGAGTTACAAGGTGACTAAGAACAGGAATAACCGTCCTATGATCCGCCAGAATCGGAGGGATCTACCCAAGGACATCACCAATAGTTGGAAAATAGAAGTCCTTAGGTATGATATGAAAAAGGAGAAAAGAATGAAAGGAGAAAGAAGGGGTTGAAGAATTAAAAAGAAAAGTCTGGTGCACCAATCATTGAAGATTGGGTGTCAGATGATGAGAGTGAATTAGATGAATCAACCACTGTGTCAACTGAATGTGCTAAAAAGGAAGAAATTCAACAAGATATTAGGCCTAGGGTTAATCAGAAAAGATTCTTGAAACCTGTGCTAGGACATGCTTTGTCTAAAAGGGTTGTTGAATACAGAGAAGAGCCTAAAGAACAAATGAACAGGTTTAGTAACAAGCCTAGGGGTAATCAAAGAAGCTTTAATGGTCTTGTCTCAAATAGGTTAGGCAATGACTTTTATCTTAAAAGAAAGGCATGTTATCATTGTGGTAGTTTTGAGCATCTTATTGCAACTTGTCCTAACTATCAAAAACCTGTTTGGAACCAACATACTAGAGTGAATCATCAAAACTTTTCAAAAAGAGATCACTCACCCATTAAAAAGAGTATGGTTCCAAGAGCAGTGCTATTGAGGTCTGGTGAAACCAGAACAATTGTTGCTGCTCAAACAAAAAGGCCATTTCAAAACAACACAACTGGGTCTACTGCTGCAAGAGTGAACTCTGCTGCTAAAGCAAATCACTCTACTGCTATGTCAAAGAATTTACCAAACACAGTTGTTGGGCATCATTTTTATGCTGTTAAGGCCTCAGCTTGTTGGAGTTGGAAACCAAAAACAAATGCTTCTTCTAATGTTTCCAACAACAACAGTGCATCAATGGATCTCACTAAATACAATTATGTTGATGCACAAGGCAGATCCAAGTCAGTAATGGCTTGGGTCAAAAAGAGAAACTAATTTCTCTATTTTATGTGCAGGGCAATCTACAAGATAAGCTAAAAGATCAAGGTATAATAGATAGTGGATGCTCTGGACACATGACTGGTGACATTTCCCAACTTGAAGATTTTGTGCCTATTGATGGAGGAAGTGTTGCTTTTGGGAATGATCCTACAGGAGGAAAGATTGTTGGTATTGGTACTTTGAGAACTGGAAATTTGAGTTTTGAAAATGTGATGCTGGTTCAAGGACTTAAATTTAATCTCTTCAGTGTTNTGAACTCTGCTGCTAAAGCAGGTCACTCTACTGCTATGTCAAAGAATTTACCAAACACAGTTGTCGGGCATCATTTTTATGCTGTTAAGGCCTCAGCTTGTTGGAGTTGGAAACCAAAAACAAATGCTTCTTCTAATGTTTCCAACAACAACAGTGCATCAATGGATCTCACTAAATACAATTATGTTGATGCACAAGGCAGATCCAAGTCAGTAATGGCTTGGGTCAAAAAGAGAAACTAATTTCTCTATTTTGTGTGCAGGGCAATCTACAAGATAAGCTAAAAGATCAAGGTATAATAGACAGTGGATGCTCTGGACACATGACTGGTGACATTTCCCAACTTGAAGATTTTGTGCCTATTGATGGAGGAAGTGTTGCTTTTGGAAATGATCCTACTGGTGGTAAAATTGTTGGTATTGGTACTTTGAGAACTGGCAATTTGAGTTTTGAAAATGTGATGCTGGTTCAAGGACTTAAATTTAATCTCTTCAGTGTTTCTCAAATTTGTGACAAAAAGAACAAAGTTCTTTTTACTGACACTGAATGTTTTGTCCTTTCTTCTGACTTTAAGTTACCAGATGCCAAGCATGTGGTGCTCAAANAATCTACAAGATAAGCTAAAAGATCAAGGTATTATAGATAGTGGATGCTCTGGACACATGACAGGTGACATTTCCCAACTTGAAGATTTTGTGCCTATTGATGGAGGAAGTGTTGCTTTTGGGAATGATCCTACAGGAGAAAAGATTATTGGTATTGGTACTCTTAGAACTGGTAATTTGAGCTTTGAAAATGTGCTTTTAGTTCAAGGACTTAAGTTTAATCTCTTCAGTGTTTCACAAATATGTGACAAAAAGAACTTTGTTCTTTTTACTGACACTGAATGTTTTGTCCTTTCTTCTGACTTTAAGTTACCAGATGCCAAGCATGTGGTGCTCAAAGTTCCAAGGAATGACAACATATACAGTGATCATATAAAGAATATTGTTCCTAGAAGAGATGTGACTTGTCTTTTTGCTAAAGCCACTTTTGATGAATCCAAATTATGGCATAGAAGACTTGGACACTTAAATTTCAAAACTATGAACAAATTGGTAAAAAGTAATCTTGTAAGAGGTTTACCTACAAAAGTCTTTGAAAATGATGAAACCTGTGGTGCCTGTCAAAAGGGTAAACAGCACAGAGTATCTTTTAAGTCCAAAGCTGTGAACACTATTGATAAGCCTTTGCATTTGCTTCATATGGATTTATTTGGGCCTGTTTATGTGAATAGTTTGAATAAGAAGCAATTTTGTCTAGTTGTCACAGATGATTATAGCAGGTTTACTTGGGTATTCTTTCTAGCTAAAAAGGATGAAACAACTGAAATTCTTATGGCCTTTATAACTAGAGTTGAAAACCTGATGAATCACAAGGTTAAGATTATTAGATGTGACAATGGAACTGAGTTTAAAAATCATATCATGAATCAGTTCTGTGTTGGTAAGGGTATTGTAAGACAGTATAGTGTGGCTAGAACTCCTCAACAAAATGGTGTAGCTGAGAGGAGAAATAGGACACTAATAGAGGCTGCTAGGACTATGTTGTCA
>LBNU01030483.1:41125-59265 GCA_014162995.1 Artemisia annua
TCAGCCGATACCTACATTTTTGCCATCATGATAACAACTTCAATGATGAACCATTTCAGGAATTAAGTAAGGTTGAATACCTATGCCTTTAGTTTTGGCCTATTGTCAACCAATAGACATCATTCAACATCAGAAACCATGGACCGTGAGGTCAAGCAATGGAAGCAAAGTCGAATTCCTATCGTGAAGGTTCAGCCTATGATAGCTTTCTTTAGACCATTTGGGTGTCCTATTACTATCTTAAATACCAAAGACCAGTTAGGCAAGTTTGATGAAAAGGCTGATGAAGGGTTCTTTGTTGGATATTCTGTTAATAGTAAAGCTTTTAGAGTTTACAACAAAAGAACTAAGTTTGTGGAAGAAAACCTGCATATTCAATTTGATGAGAATAAATCTAACAGTGCAGGAACTGGCCCTGAATGGTTGTTTAATATTGATATCCTAACGAAAACCATGAATTATGTGCCAGTGTTTGGTGTGGATACTAACCCTCTTGCAGGAATTCAATCAAGCAACTCTGCTGCTAAAGATGCTGCTCAGACTGAATTTGTGCTGCTTGAGAAGTTGAATCTTGGATCTAATGGCACTCCTTCAAAGGAGGCAAGCACTTCACAAGATGATGTTGTCCAAGACTCTACACCTGTAAGTGATGAAGTGGTTCATGAAGAACCAAAGGATGATGATGTTGTGGAACCTTTTAAGGAAACTACATCTGGCAGCAGTCTTCCTGACTCTACTGCTGCTAAGCACTCTGCTGCTGAGCACTCTGCTGCTGGACCAAGCAACACTGCTGCTTCACAACAACAGTTTCCAACCTCACAGGGTATCTCTTTTGCTGATTCCACATACCCTGATGACTCCACACCACCTGGTTTGACAGAGATTTATGCTGATACTGATGATGAAGCTCTTGATCCAAGTCTCTTTGGAGCTGCAGCAGACATTACTAATTTGGAATCCAACATTCCAGTTAGTCCTACAAAGACTACAAGAGTTCACAAAATTCACCCCAAAGAAAATATTTTGGGTGATCCATCATCATCTGTGCAAACTAGAAGAATGACAAAAGAGCAAAAAGAGAGCTTACACAAAGCTTTCTTTGCAAGATCTTTACATCAAAGAAACAGTCATAAAGACTTGCAAAACTGTCTCTTTGCTTGCTTTTTATCACAAATGGAACCCAAAAATGTCTACAAGGCCTTAGCTGAGTCAAGTTGGGTAGAAGCAATGCAGGAAGAGCTTCTACAATTCAGACTACAAGAAGTGTGGACACTGGTTGAACTGCCAAATGGGAAAAAGGCAATTGGTACTAAATGGGTTTTCAGATGCAAAAGGGATGAAAGAGGCATTGTGGTAAGAAACAAAGCAAGGTTAGTTGCTCAGGGATACACACAACAAGAAGGTGTAGATTATGATGAGGTATATGCTCCAGTGGCTAGGATTGAAGCCATAAGATTATTCTTGGCCTATGCTTCATATAAAGATTTTGTTGTGTATCAAATGGATGTGAAAAGTGCTTTTCTGTATGGTGAAATTAAGGAGGAAGTGTATGTGATGCAGCCACCTGGTTTTGAAGATCCTGATTTCCCTGACAGAGTTTACAAGGTTGAGAAAGCACTGTATGGCTTACATCAAGCTCCCAGAGCCTGGTATGAAAAGCTGTCCACTTATTTGTTGGACTGTGGTTATAAAAAGGGCTCTATTGATAAAACATTGTTCATCAAGAAACACAAGGATGATATACTGTTGGTTCAAGTATATGTTGATGATATCATTTTTGGTTCCACTAACAAGGCAATGTGTCAGGAGTTTGAGCATATCATGAAGGAAAAGTTCTCAATGAGTTCTATGGGAGAACTCACCTTTTTCTTGGGGTTGCAGGTTAAACAGTTAAATGATGGCATTTTCATAAGTCAAGATAAGTATGTTGGTGACATTCTTAAGAAATTTGGTTTTGAAGATGCTAAGCCTGCCACAACAACTCATGATAAGGAAAAGCCTTTGAAGAATGATGAAACTGGTAAAGAAGTGGATGTTCACTTGTACAGGTCAATGATTGGCTCTTTGATGTATCTCACAGCATCAAGGCCAGACATTATGTTTGCTGTGTGTGCTTGTGCAAGATATCAAGTTACTCCAAGGGAATCCCATCTCCATGCTGTAAAGAGAATTTTTAGATACCTAAGACAACAACCCAAATTGGGGCTTTGGTATCCTAAAGATTCACCATTTGAGTTGGAAGCCTATTCAGACAGTGATTATGCTGGAGCTAGCTTTGATAGAAAATCCACAACAGGAGGTTGTCAGTTTTTGGGAAGTAGATTGGTGTCATGGCAATGCAAGAAACAAACTGTGGTGGCAAATTCTTCAACAGAAGCAGAGTATGTTGCTGCTTCAAGTTGCTGTGGTCAAGTACTTTGGATGCAAAATCAACTGCTAGACTATGGGTACAATTTTATGAACACCAAAATTCATATTGACAATAGCAGTACACTATGCATAATTAAAAATCCTGTTTTTCATTCAAAAACTAAACACATTGAGATAAGACACCATTTTATTAGAGATTGTTATGAAAAGAAGTTAATTCAAGTTGTTAAAATTCATACTGATCTAAATGTTGCTGATCTACTTACTAAACACTTTGATGTGGGTAGATTTCAATTTTTAGTTGCAAATATTGGTATGAAGAATCTCTAAAATCTTGTCTCATTAAGTTTTTGTAAAGTATTGTATTTGGTTATGCACTGCTATTGGTCAAAATAAGTTGTTTCACTTGCTTTATGAACTCTGCTGCTTTTACTCTACTGTTAGCAGTATAGTTTAGCAGCACAGTATTCTGTTTGTGTTTGTGTTGGACTAATCTTTTGCAGGATAAAGTAAGTTGATTGGAATGATTCTTAGACCTTCTCAACAATTATTCAAAGATTAAAGAGAAAAGATTTCATTCATAGTCCAACAGCTATTACATAAGATGGTTCTCAAAATACAAAAGCTTGACACCTAGACACCTACACCTAAAACCTATTTCATGGGACGCTTTTCCTTAGCCTTGGCCTCTCTCTTGTCTCTCTCTTGTGCAGCATTGGAGAAAGCCTGTATGAGCATGTGAGTGTCAGGCATGGTTCTCTTTTTCCCCATGGACACTGTGGCTTCATTCCACACCTTCATGCAAGCCAAACCCACTACACACCTAGGCATGGAAGATCCCTCTGAATGTGCAGCTTTTGGAGGAACTGCTGCTGGTGTTGGTTGTGGTGCTGGAGATGGTTGTGGTGTTGGTTGTGGTGCTGGAGATGGCTGTGATGGTGGAACTGGTTGTGCTGCTGCTGGTGATTTGTACTGACTATGCCATGGTAGATATTTGGCATTGATGTTCGTTCTTGAATTTCCTAGCTTCTTCCTTGGTCCTCCATCTACGACGGTTTGGTGGTGGAAATCGTGGCAAATAAGGAGGTGGTGGCATCCTATTCTGAGTGGATTCAGAATCGCTGGATGAATCACTTGATGAATCTGAGATAATGATGTAATTGTAATTATCTGCCATGATTTTTTGGTGATTGTTGATTAGGGTTTTTGATTTGGATTATGAATGGGAGTGATCGGTGTCTCTATTTATAATGGGTTAAATTGGGGATAATTTAATGTTTAGTTGGTAAGACGTATTTATGGAAGGCTTGATTTTAGTTTAAGTCAACTCTGCTGCTGGTATGGTCAACTCTGCTGCTGAGTGTACTGCTAGTGTTTCTACTCTACTGTTTGGCTTACTGACTTCACGTTCTAACTTTTCTAGTTGATTAGCTTGTTCTGCATTCACAGTATTGCTATTCATGATGTTCTATTCATGATGCTCAGTTCTTGCTAATTAATTGGAAAACATACAGAGACAAGTACAAGGAAGATCTTGTTTATTCATTAAAGTGGTACAAAAGAGTGAAACATTTAAACAAGAAACAACAAGATTAAGCCCTAAATCTATTTATCTTCCTTGCTATCTTCATCAGAATCATCCATAAATGTTGCTGGCTTCCATGATGTCTCTGCTGTTGGAGTTGATGGGGTTCCATCTGGTGTTGGTGGTCTGTCCTCATCCGAATCAGTGAATAAGAAAGGAGAAACCAACTCTCTTTCAGGGGGTTGCATAGGGATCCAAGGGTTAGGGTCCTCAGAAGATTCAGGGGACATGGTTTGCTTTGGGTTTGAACTAGAGGCTTCATCATCATTGTTGCCTTTGTTCTTTGATTTCTTGGGCACTGGATTAGGTTTTGGATTTTCATTGGAATTGCTGGGTGACTCATCTGATGAAATGGAGATTACATCCACTGGGTGTTTTGAACTCATGGTGGTTATTTTGGAAAGGATTAGGGTTATTATGTGAAAGTCAATTGGGTTTGATCCCCTTTTATTGAGGATCAATTAGGTTTTAATGATAGTTAATGGGTGGTTGGTAACTGGCATTCAATTTTGGTAACTGTCCAATAAATTTGGGATTTGGTGGGATATTTGACTGTTTGACCAAGTAAAGTCCAACTAAAGCAGTTATTTTTGGAAGTAGTCAACTCTACTGCTGACTCTGCTGCTGGAACTCTACTGCTAAAGTCAAAGTCAAGGGACGGTTATGTAACTTCTCTTTTGCAGTTTATAACCTAATTCACTCCCTTTTTCTCATCAAACGAATTGCAGTTTTCAAACAAAGTTACTCTCTCTCAACCTGAATTTCATTACAAGTTGGAAGTATTTAGTATGGCATCCTAGCTAATTGCATTCCCAAACACACATTCATTCTATGTCTGGCAGTGAAAAGTAAAGTATGTATGGCAGTGAAAAAAAAAGTCAATTATAAATCGCATAAGATAAATTACCTCTTTGCGTAACCACTTAGCAAAAGATTTACTGTGTTCATTCTCCAGCAATGCCACTTTTTACCCGGGTATTTTGTTTTCAAAATTGCTTGTGTCTCCTGAAACAAAACAATGTATTTGATTATTATATCTGATACATTTAATCGGTACTGGGCTATTGAATTTGTCGGCTGATAGCTTGTGGTTGATATTATTAAATATATTGATCAATGCAAGTGGAGTGTTAATTTATTCTTGGTTATCGGTTATTCAAGCTGATGTTGTTTGATTGATTTGTTTTTGTTCGAATATTATAAGTCATTGTATACCTTGTACTGATTTTGCATTCAAACCAAATATTCAGTATATAATTGATTGGTGCTGATTTGTTTGATTGGGGTCCGATTTATCACATGCGGCTAAAACAAAATTGATTGGTTTGCTGCGTTCAATATTAAAATTGGTCAAGTATTGGTGTCTTGTGCAAAAGATAAGGTGAATGTGAATTGACAAAGATTTTTCCTTGTACTTATTAATTATCGTGGCTTAGAGATTGTTCATCAAAATGTATTTATCTAAGTGAGGTCAGTGACGCAATCGTGGGTCTTCAGTACAATCGGTGAGATGCATTTAACGAGTTGAATATTATCGTGGGATGGTGATATTGCTTATGGTCTGTCGCTTACTTACTTTCTCATGAAGCACATGGGTTTGTCGATTGGATATTCATTGAAGCTTGATGTGTTACTGTTTGATATTGGTAGTTCTCATTCCTGCTGATACACTTTTTCATTGCTGCTATTGCTTTACTGTTGGTTGATCACGTGTGGGATAAGAGTTGTTCATTTATTTGGTTTCTGCTGAACTTACTCGTTCCTGCTGATCCATTGCTACTGATTTGGTTCCTATTGATTCTTTATCACTCCTACTGATTTCACTTGTTTCTGCTGCTCGTTAGTAAAATGGCAGAATATGACAATGAAAGGGATGATGGAATGTTTCCTTATTTGATGGATTATGAGTACGAGGTCTGGGCTAAGAAATTGGAACACTGGATCACGAACAATGATATAAATATCTGGAAGGTGATCCAAAATGGCAACAGTCTGAAAAGGACTGGCAGTGATCGCGATGGAAATCTCTTTATTCTTCCTCCAACGACGGCAGCTGAACACATTGCTGTCCAAAGGGAATCAAAGGCAAGAACTACCTTGCTTAAATCTATTTCTTTTGATCATGTGGCAGCTTTCAATTATATGGATGATGCAAGTGCTATATGGGAGGCAATCAAAGCAAGGTATGGAGGAAAGGCTGAATCCAAGCAGATGAGCAAGGAAGCTTGTACTATAGGTGATACTGCAGAATTTGCTTTCATGGGCATCTCATCTCAGGTACACAATTCTGTCTTTGGTTGTAGTGTGAGATATAATGAGCTTAAAGAATTGTATGATGAATTAAAACCTAAATATAATGAGTGTTATAAAGACCTTGAGTCATATAAACATGGTTTAAGGACTTTAGAAAAGCAAAAGATTTGGTTTCAGAAGAATCAGGTTGCCTATGAGGAGGAAATAAAAGGGTTAAAACAGGACTTAAAATGTGCTCAAGATGAGTTAATCTATACTAAAAAGGTAAAAGCTAATTTAGAATCTGATAAACAAGTTCTTCAAGAGAAGCTAGATAATGAAATAGCTACACATAAAAAGTGGTTGATATCAGGTGATAATCTAGCTAGTTGTCTATATGGGAGTCAAGCTGTGAATTCTGGAATAGGTTTAGGTTTTAAAAAGTATGTTGGCTTAGAAGCTAGGACTGACCTTGGTAAAACAACTCCAGCAGGCTTAGCTAATTATGTTAAAGAAGGCACCTTACATGCTGTACCTGGACTTATTAGAGGAGAACACATGCCCACTGACCTCTCCACCACTGTAGACTTTGATGGATCACACCATTTATATGGCAAAAATTCAAGTGACTTGCCAGACCTTAGTTGCAAAACTAATGACTTTGTCTCTTGTTCTAAAAGTGACAAGTCCTCAGACCTAAAGTCCACTGACTATGCCTCATGTGATTCAAGTGACAAGTCTCATTCACCCAAGTCCAAAGTAGCTGATAATGAACCCAAAACAAAACCAGTTCCTTTTTCTGTTAAACATAATTTTGTTTCTAATTCTATTTCTGATAAGTTTGTGTGTAATAAACAAAGTTGTGTTAAGAATAAGCCTTTGAAAAAGAAATCTTGTTTTGTGTGTGGTAGTAAGTCTCATCTCATTAAGGACTATGATTTTCATGAAAAAAAAATGGGTGTATGTGCTGACCAAAAGAGAACTAGACCAATGTAGACCAATGTTAATAATATTCCTCCATATGTTCCACAAGCAACACATGTGGAAACCAGCAGACCCAATTCTACTGGTAAGCCAGTTTCTGCTAGTAGATCTTTTCCAGCCGGTTGGAAAAGACATGTTGCTAGACCATTCTACAGACCTACTAGTACTTATTTTCAGAATGGTTTTTGGCCTAGTTATTATGACCCAATGTATATGGGGTCGGGGGACAAGATGGGATACTGGTGTTAAGCCCTCAACAGGTTGTTCTTGGAAAAATAAAAGGCAAGGTTCATTCTGGGTACCCAAGAACAATAGTTCTTGTCAGGTGAATTGATTGAGGGGAGGCATAAGCCTAAGGGGAGGCTTATTGTTGTATTATTTATATTCTAACCATTTTTGTAGCTGTTGGATCCTCATACGCCTAAGGGGAGGCTTAGTGTTTTTGTTGGCACTACAATTTTCTTTGGTTCCTGCAGCTGATTGATGGTATATTTTATATATTTCATATTTTTTTTCTTTCTTTTATTAGATTAAAAAAATATTATTATTATTATTAAAAATATATATATATATATATATATATATATATATATATATATATATATATATATATATATATATATATATATATATATATATATATTATAAAAAAAAAAACATAGTATAGTTTTTGTTTTATCTTGTTTGCAGGTACTTGTAGTGGTTAATTACCACACATATGGTTCTCAGCTCACCATGTCTTACTGACACAAGAGTTGACTAGCCCACAAGATTATGGCTTGTGGTAAAGGCTGTGGAAAACCATATATGGTAATCAACTCACCATGATGATGACGCATTCCATCAAAGAGTTGGCTAGTCCAAAAGCAAACGGTTTTTGGTAAAGTTTTATATGGCAAAAAGTCAAGTGACTTGCCAGACCTTAGTTGCAAAACTAATGACTTTGTCTCTTGTTCTAAAAGTGACAAGTCCTCAGACCTAAAGTCCACTGACTATGCCTCATGTGATTCAAGTGACAAGTCTCAATCACCCAAATCCAAAGTAGCTGATAATGAACCCAAAACAAAACCAGTTCCTTTTTCTGTTAAACGCAATTTTGTTTATAATTCTGTTTCTGATAAGTTTGTGTGTAATAAACAAAGTTTTGTTAAGAATAAGTCTTTGAAAAAGAAATCTTGTTTTGTGTGTGGTAGTAAGTCTCATCTCATTAAGGATTGTGATTTTCATGAGAAGAGACTGGGTGTGTATGCTAAACAAAAGAGAACTAGACCAATGTGGACCAATGTTAATGATATTCCTCCATATGTTCCACAAGCAACACATGTGAAAACCAGCAGACCCAATCCTGCTGATAAGTCAGTCCCTGCTGGTAAGCCAGTTTCTACTGGTAGACCTTTTCCAGCCGGTTGGAAAAGACATGTTGCTAGACCATTTTACAGACCTACTAGTACTTATTTTCAGACTGATTTTTGGCCTAGTTATTATGACCCAATGTATATAGGGTGGGGGACAAGATGGGATACAGGTGTTAAGCCCTCAACAGGTTGTTCTTGGACAAATAAAAGGAAAGGTTCATTCTGGGTACCCAAGAACAATAGTCCTTGTCAGGTGCATTGATTGAGGGGAGGCATAAGCCTAAGGGGAGGCTTATTGTTGTATTATTTGTATTCTAACCATTTTTGTAGCTTTTGGATCCTCATACGCCTAAGGGGAGGCTTAGTGTTTTTGTTGGCACTACAATTTTCTTTGGTTCCTGCAGCTGATTGATGGTATATTTTATATATTTCATATTTTTTTTCTTTCTTTCTTTTATTAGATTAAAAAATTATTATTATTATTATTAAAAATATATATATGTATATTATACTTTTAAAAAAAACATAGTATAGTTTTTGTTTTATCTTGTTTGCAGGTACTTGTAGTGGTTAATTACCACACATATGGTTCTCAGCTCACCATGTCTTACTGACACAAGAGTTGACTAGCCCACAAGATTATGGCTTGTGGTAAAGGCTTTGGAAAACCATATATGGTAATCAACTCACCATGATGATGACGCATTCCATCAAAGAGTTTGCTAGTCCAAAAGCAAACGGTTTTTGGTAAAGACACATCAATTCCGTTGATAGCTGTAATGGTTTGCTCAAAACCATAGGGTACTCCACTCACCCATGCTTCATTGCTGAGAGTTGGAATGGTTCTCAATTGACCATGGATGCTCACTTGTGAAATTCCAAATAATTGGCTAGTCCTGAGCAAACGGCTATAGGTAAAGACATCTCAAATCCGTTTATGGCTGTGATGATTTGCCAAAAATCATTAGGGTATTTCAACACACCGATGATTCACGTTCTAAGTGTTGAACTGGTATCTAGTTCACCAGGGTGATGTCATGATTCCACCGAAGGACTAGCTAGCCCAAGAGTGAGTAGCTACTTGGTAAAGGCTCATAAAATCTACTCATGTTGCTGCTGGTTCTGGTTGCTGCTGATAGGTTCAAGCTGCTACTAGAATCTTGTTCTTCATAGATGGTTTCTAGTTGCTGCTATAGAAGTTGCTGCTAGTTTTCATATTCTGCTGCACACTTATTATGTTACAATCCTCAAGCTTCATATGTTAGAAGATTTATCTAGTAATCTTGAAGTTAACACAGTCAACATCAAGATTAGGGGAGGATTGTTGGGAATTCTGCTAAGAGATAATTCTGCTGAAGAATCTGCTGATGGAATCTGCTGAAGCTATAGATGGTTTCTGCTGACATAGTGTTTCTGCTGATATTATATTTCTACGGATTTAGTGAATCCGTATCTTTAGTATTTGTTTGTTAGGATATGCATGAGCTATTTTAGGTAGTGATATGCATTGATATTTTTATTTATTATGTAATTAGGTTCCTTGTCTATAAAAGGAACAGATGGTCATTGTATTATTTACGCATTCACAAACACTTTAGAGAAAAAAACTTTTATTAGATCCATAGAGGATCATTATTATTAGTAAAAACCTTGTTGGTAACTTTGATTGTGTTCTTTATCATTATTCCGCTGTGCAATCAATCATTGTTTCTATATCCTAGATTAGGCTAAAACGATTCTCTACAATAATACCCTGCCAATTGAAACTAGAAACAGGGGATGACCAAAAGATACCACAACAATAGCCTAGACTTTCTCAAACCAGGCCAAATGATGCTTCTTCTCTTCCCTCCCTTCACGTGCCAAATCCATCAACCCAATTAGACTGGCAAGAATTTCTTATCTGTTTCCAAAGTCTCCTTCATAAATCTCAACTCATCATCACCTTCATCGTGAAAAGGGCAAAAACGTTCCCCTTCTTCAATTAGCTTTTCGAGGCGCCTAATCTCCTTAGCTAGGTGATTATGTTTTTGCCCTAGCAACATAATCAAGCCCTCAATTTCAGTGTATTGTTGGCTGAAAAGCATGTGGAAGACATCGTCAAGATCATCAGACTCAGCGATTTGCTTTAATTGTTGAAATTTATGAGTGGAAGCAGCAGCATATGGTGTAGGTGGCGATGCCATTTTAATAGGGATGGTTACATTGAGAGTTTGAAAGAAAACGAAGAACAAAACTATGTAACTCTTAACCCTAACTATACGCATTTATATTCGTTCAATCACCACTCAAACGGAAAAATACTTAATTGTAAAAGATTCAATGTATATACTTAGATAAAAAAAAAAAAGTATAGATACTATGTACTAAACAAATTAAATGTATATACTTATATTAAAAACTATGTACTAAACCTTTTTTAACAAACAAAAAAAATATAAATACTATGTGCTAAACAAATGCAATCTACATACTTAAATTAAACACTATATAGTAAAAAATACATTCGTTTACAAACTTTTAAACAAAACATAATACCAAAAAATAAAGGCGTTGTTATAAATAAAAGGACACGACAAAAAAAAACACTATTTTAACAAAAAAAAAATGCGATGAAAACTTCATATTACAACAACCAAAGTACTTTACCTTATTTATGCATAATCATCTCGGCAAAAAACCACGCCTGCCCATAACACGGCGGAATGTTGCCATTCTCATATTGTAAGTTTAAAAGTGAAGTGTGTTTGATACTCTTTGTATATATTATAAGTTTAAAAATTATTAAAAGTATTAAAAGTATAAAAACTAAAAGTATAAAAAGTAGTAAAAGTTTTAAAACTAATAAGTATATATTAAAGCTACATTTGTATTTTAGGGCATGCTTGGTAGGGTGTTCACGGGGTGGTTCGGTTCGGTTAGTTGGAAGATTTTAACTATCCATCGCGGGGCGGGTAATTTATTTATATTATATACGGTTCGGTTTGGTTAACCACGGATATCTAAAAGTAAAAACCGAAACCGAATCGTGATAAGCGGTTTTTCCGGTTTCGGTTTTTTCAGTTTCGGTTTCTTCGGTTTCGGGCTTTTGTCGGTTTCGGATTGAGCGGTTTGTCGTAACATGACACTCTAAGCAACTATAACCCAATGCATATGACCCCTATGATGTCAAATATGTGACCAGTGATAACCTAATGCACATGACCCATGACCCATGTGAATTAGCCATTATCACCGGTCATGCATGGTTTCCATTACACTAAAAGCCACTATAACCCAATGCACATTACCCATGACCCATGTTAATTACCAATTGTCAACAGTCATGGATGTGTCGTAACATGACACTCTAAGCAACTATAACCCAATGCATATGACCCATATGATGTCAAATACCCATATTAATGAATGTGACCAGTGATAACCTAATGTACATGACCCATGACCATGTGAATTAGCCATTATCACCTGTCATGCATGGTTTCCATTACACTAAAAGCCACTATAACCCAATGCACATTACCCATGACCCATGTTAATTACCAATTGTCAACAGTCATGGATGTGTCGTAACATGACACTCTAAGTAACTATAACCCAATGCATATGACCCATATGATGTCAAATACATATATTAATGAATGTGACCAATGATAACCTAATGCACATGACCCATGACCATGTGAATTAGCCATTATCACCAGTCATGCATGGTTTCCATTAAACTAAAAGCCACTATAACCCAATGCACATTACCCATGACCCATTTTAATTACCAATTGTCAACAATCATGGATGTGTCGTAACATGACACTCTAAGCAACTATAACCCAATGCATATGACCCATATGATCGATGTCAAATACCCATTAATGAATGTGACTAGTGATACCTAATGCACATGACCCATGACCCATGATCCATGTGAATTAGCCATTATCACACTGGTCATGCATAGGTTGTGTTAGGTCACCATATTGTAAACACAAGTATAGAAGTGAGTGAGAAATAGAGTTTGGTTGATTAGATCAATATGAAAGGTAAAACTGCAAGAGTTTTCTTAAGATAATGAAATAACCAACAAGAGATAATGTTTACATAGTGTTCTATTTATAGGTGAGGAGTAGGGCAACACTCCTATCCTCCCTATCATGTTCTAAACGTGGGCTTCAAGCCCATTGGACATGTATTTGGACTCTACACGTTTACATGAATAACTTAAGTAAACTAGCAACCTATTACATGTTTTGAAATAACCAAGACTTGATAAATATTGATAAACTTAGATCCTAAAAGGTTGCACTGGCTTGGTAGGTGTATACCGTTTGTCACAGACACTAAGAAGCAAGTATCCAGGGACCTCCCGATCATGTTATCCGGGATCAAGAAAGTTTGAACTCGGCTTGAGCTTGACTCGAAAAGCTCGATTTATCTGTAAAGATGTGTTTTCTTACACAAATTAAAATTGAAATATAATATAACCTAAGAATTGAATTCGGTTCGACTTCAGCTCGAAAAGCTTGATACATTCATAAATAAATATTTACACTTAGTACACTTACATATTTAGAAAGAAAAAAAAAACATATTTTATATTACTTACAAGCTCGAGAACTCAACAATAACTCGAGTCGAACTTATATAAGATTGAGGGAAAGTTTAAATATATCTTTTCAAAAAGTTTTTCTTAAAAAACATAAAAAGTTTTTCAAAAAGTTTTTTCTTAAAAAACACACCACACCATTACCACTTGGCCTTAACAAATCATTAAATGATAAAAAATAGTAAACTGATTAAGAATACACAANAAAAAAAAAAAAAAAAAAAACATATGACAGCTTATCTAAATAAGCAAGCTTATTACAGCTTATCTAAATAAGTTGTTTTCTCACTTTTATTTTTCCTTCAAACTTTAGTACTTTAAGTAGTTATTTCACATTTTTCTTGTGTATTCTTAATCAGTTTACTATTTTTTATCATTTAATAATTTGTTAAGGCCAAGTGGTAATGGTGTGGTGTGTTTTTTAAGAAAAAACTTTTTGAAAAACTTTTTATGTTTTTTAAGAAAAACCTTTTGAAAAGATATATTTAAACTTTCTCTCCAATATGTTCTTCAAGTATATTTGTCAATTCCCTCCAATATGACTTGTCAATTATGTCAGTTTAACATGTCAATTATGACAGTTTAACAAGATTGCATAAGACATACTAAATTACATTACATGCATTTTCATAAAAGTAGACTTGTATTTACTTCCATAAATATATAATCTAAATAGTTAACAATATTTAGATATACCATAATTGTTCAAGGGATGCAGAATATTGTTAAATACCCCCCATGATTGTGTGTTTACATCACACATCATTGACAAAAAATTATATACTTAAAGGGGGGTATTTAACAAACNATTTTCATAAAAGTAGACTTGTATTTACTTCCATAAATATATAATCTAAATAGTTAACAATATTTAGATATACCATAATTGTTCAAGGGATGCAGAATATTGTTAAATACCCCCCATGATTGTGTGTTTACATCACACATCATTGACAAAAAATTATATACTTAAAGGGGGGTATTTAACTAACAAAATATATATACTAATAAATAAAGTGTTGTTTGAAATTGTTCACAGATGATCACCACCAGGAATGAGAAGCATTGTTTGAATCAGACAACCACATAAACTGTTAACAGACATGAAAGACGGGATACACAATTGGGCCACCAACACACATGATCTCCACATTGATGTCCATGAACTTGAACCTGATCAGCTTCTCTCGACCGAAAGAGCAATCCTTGGCAAACTTCGTCCACATCCCATATACTGTCACACCACCGGGCAACTCTGGATCAGCTTTGTGGGGCTTGGTCGTCATATGCATGAGACATTCGACATCACCATGTCTCATGAGGACCCTCCCGTATGGGTGGATAGGATGGTTCTCCAGGAAGTCTGCCGGGATATCCTGCATTTGAAAGTACTAGTAAGTGTATCGTTTGTTTAAACTAATTAAACAAAAGTAAAGAATATTTATGAATGCAGAGATACGTACAAGTTCTTGATTCGCTAGGATTGTTGACAATCTCTTATAGAATGCATGACCTTCACCAAAGTGGTCTTGATGTGAAGGCCATTGGCAAATATGCTTCAAGCGATTGTCACCTACAAAGAATTTTAATTATAATCACTAAATAATTCACTGGCAGCTGATATAACGTGTATTATGAAAGTATTTCGAAATTTTTTACCTCTTTCGGTCAAAAACAAACCGTGCTGATCAGGTAGCAAGTTGGTGGCACCAAGGAAACGCGCAGCTGTAGTTAGGCTACCTTCGTCACGACTGAAGCCGGTAAGCCAAAACTTTGTTGCACGTTTCCTTGTGAAGATCAAGGTCTGTCCAACCGTTAAATCAGCAAGCTCTTCGAGCCTGTTCCAATCTTCGGGGTGCAACTCATATCCCGCCTCACCAGCTACAACACGAACATCAAACGCCAGCCCGTCCACTTTTATCCGAATCTGCTGTGCGTTACCCAAGCCACCAAGGAATGCAGCTGGAAGTGTCTGCGAATAAATTTTAAGAGTAACCTTATAAGTACATTAAAATTTAATATTCATCGACTTATGAAATCACATTTTTGACATAGGATTAGTAAATTATGAAGATCTAATACCTGGATCTCATCATAGAAGGAAAATACACGAGACTGGAACCTTGAAACACGACCGGAATTCATGTTGTATCCACCATATTCTGTGCCATCTTCGGTGTATCCGGTAACAAAGAAACAGTCATCGCCTTCCTCGACGAAATGCAGCAACCTCACAGCCCGACTAAGGTAGTCCAAAGCAAACTTCGTCCAGCGCTCTCCTGTCAGCACCATGTTTTCCCTGTCAAGTCTGACCCTGAAACGAACGCGGCCAGCGCTTGTGATATATATATCGCGCCTTCCATGGTAACATGAGCTGGCGTAGACGGGTGGTAGTTTCTGAAAGCATTTCACTAATTAATTTGACATTCATTATACAAACATTTATGGTATAAAATCTAATTAAAGCGTCTGTGTGAGATTACCTGAGAAATGGGAAACGTGTCTTGGGTCAACGGTACTACAAACTCAACGGCCATATTTCTACACAAAAAACAGGGCACATGTTAAGGTAATGCACTGATTATACTTTAAAATTCAAAAACACATAAAATCTTTATGTATCATAAACGAAAAACTATAAGGAAGTCTAATTTTTGTTAATTGGCAACGTATAAGTTTGCATCCTTACTTGATAATGAAAATTTCCTAATGGAACCCAAATGGATCAACACACAAATACTTTAACATTATCCCTTTAAAGTAATTCTATATATACAAACCAAACCCGACCGAAACCAACTCATTCCCTAAATGCGAATACAAACTGAACCCGACCGAAACAAGTCATTCCTATACGCTAGCACTAACCGAACCCGACCGAGACCAACTCATTCCTACAGGCCAGCGGCGGAACTAGGAGCTTCTGTCGAAAATTTGTTTAGGGGTAGCGAAAATTTGTTTCAGGGGTAGCGAAATCGCCAAAAAATGGCTAAAAATTGCCAAAAAACGGTAAAAATCGACAAAAATTCCACTGCCGAGTAAAAGTTCAGGGGTAGCGACCGCTACCCCTCGACTATACATGGTTCCGCCCCTGCTACAGGCTAATAGAAACTGAAACCCGACCGAAACCAACTCATTCCTACAGGCTAGCACTAATAAGGTATCTCATTACTAATCAACAAAGTTACTAGACTTGACATTGCAACTATCTTATTCTTAGATTCTAATTTCCAGGGTATCATCTGTGTCTGAGACCGGGAAACCTATACATGCAACTTCTTATGGCTACAATAATGCTTAAAACCATTCACACAATTTAGTTTAAACTACAATAACATGAACACATTAGAAAATCAGAGCAATACATAAGATCATCGACACATTATAACAAGTTCGGCATAAATCACTTCAAACAAGTTCCTAATAAAGGGAAATAAGAAATTTTAGTTTGAAATTGATAAAAAAGATGAAACCCTAACCTGTTGATGTGCAGAGAAGTTGGAGATGACGGTTGGTTGCCTTTGAGTGTTTTTTGTGTTTTAATTTTGTTGTGAGATGGCCGGAATTAATGTTTACGTGAAATATAAATGGGTGTGATATGCAAGCATAATTTTTTTGGGTCAAACTTGTAGTAGTAAATTAAATGAAATTTCTTTAAAAAAAAATTAATAATAAATAAATAAATAATAAATAAATAAATTAAATTATTTAAATGAAAATCGGACGTTCGCAAAGATAAATATTGTTCATGTTCGTTAACTTAATTACTAAATAAATGTACAATAACGAGCTTTTACCAAATGGTTTATTAAATGTTCACTAAACGTTCAGTTCCGTTACAACACTACTTAAGGGATTCAAAAATGGGAAAACGTATAAAACTGACAACAAATGTGAAAGACGTACGAAAACTAATAAACGTATGAAAACGTATCGAAACGAGTAAAACAAAAAAGTTCACAAGGGTCGGGTTACCGTAAAAACACGGACTAAACGGGAGTAAAACGTGTCAGAAAGTAAGAAAATGTATGAATCGTATAAGAAAATGCAGGATAAAGACAAAACGGAGGAAAACGACAAAAATATATGAAAACTACTATAAAAGGACTGAAACAGACAAAAAACGTGTAGAAACGGAATTAAGCATGACAAAACGGGCGAGAAAGTGTACACATAGACGAAAACGTGTACACACAGACGCAAACGTATCATATAACCTAAAGAGACCCTAACGATAGTACCACACACTATTCATCATAGTACTAATGACTAACTGATTTTATGGCCTTCTCAATTGTCATAATTAACGTGCGCACCTTTAATAACTTTAACACAGTTCATATAACCTTCAAACTATAACTTTACACATACCAAGTCTATGCAACCCATGGATGACCGGTGATAATGGCTAATTCACATGGTGGGTCATGGGTATTAGGTATTTGACATAATATGGGCATCGGTCTATAGTTGGTAAGAGTGACATGTTATGAGATGATTGAATCAATTGTGTATGTAATATTATATTATGATAAACCCGACCATAAATGAAATGCAAATTTATTTTGATCATACAATAACGAATTACTTGAACCACAACACAAACAACTTCCGTTTTGAATATCGTTTCCACACCTTTCACACGTACAGTATCGGCATGGTGAACCATAGAGTGGTGCACCACAACCAACACAAAGTATCAATGAATCCATGAGAATTAAACAATTGGGGGTAAGAAGATTGTTTTTGGTTTTTATGTTTTGAAAAATGAAAAGTTAAAAATGAAAACCAATTTGAAAAGGAAAATCTTTTTTGGATTTTTGATTTTAGAAAAGTGAAATCAAAAGTGAAAACAAATTTGAAGAGAAAATCTTTTTGTGTTTTCTATATTTTGAAAATTTTTACAAAAGCTTAAACTTCTCGAAAGAAGGGTCTCCAAAACACATTACTCAAACGATCGAACGACTAAATCTTATCAACCGCTCCCCGGCAGCGGCGCCAAAAATTGATC
>LBNU01030483.1:66629-78653 GCA_014162995.1 Artemisia annua
CATCTCAGAAGAAGGTTGATTTTGGGGATAATGTGAATGATACATCAGGGAATCAGATCATTAAATGCTTTAACTGCAATGGAGTCGGTCATATGGCTACTGCATGTCCTTCTCCAAGAACTCAGGGCAGTAAGTATCACAAACAGCAACTTCTATTAGCTCTTCAGGAAGAAGCTAACACCACCAAATACCATACAACTGACTAGTGAGCATAACAAAGGTCCACCTAAGTTAACAGGGAAGCGCACCTACGTCTCTCTTGATGCCATGAAATCGGAAGCTGCTGCTCAGAATGCTCAGAAGAAGAAGACTCAGAAGACGTTAGATTACGTAAACTGAGAATTTTATTATTTACGGCATTACAATTGTATTTACATTCCAATTTTATTGTATTTGAATTCGTTTTGATTATTGATTTTTTAAATGTGACTAAAAGATGCATATAGTCACTAATCTATAGACTGTGGTCACTATTTAATTAATTCGTTGTGTCACTAAATGTAACAAAAGGCCACACAAATAATAAATTCATGTGGCTAAATACCCAAAAAGAAACACCATTTGTGTGACTAAATGGTACAAAAGGCCACACAAAAAGAAAATTCATGTGGCCATTGGATGATCAATAGTCACACAAAACACAAATTTCTTCACTTTAAACACCATATGGTCACACTTATTCACCCTTTTGGCCACTTTATGATTTATTGTATGTGACTAAATACCCAAAAGAAAAATCCTTTGTGTGACTAAATGGAACAAAAGGCCACACAAAAAATAAATTCATGTGGCCATTGAATGATCAATAGTCACACAAAACACAAATTTCTTCACTGTAAACACCATATGGTCACACTTATTCACACTTTTGGCCACTTTATGATTTATTGTATGTGACTAAATACCCAAAAGAAAAATCCTTTGTGTGACTAAATGTAACAAAAGGCCACACAAAAAGAAAATTCATGTGGCCATTGGATGATCAATAGTAACACAAAACACAAATTTCTTCACTTTAAACACCATATGGTCACACTTATTCACACTTTTGGCCACTTTATGATTAATTGTATGTGACTAAATACCCAAAAGAAAAATCCTTTGTGTGACTAAATGGAACTAAAGGCCACACAAAAAGAAAATTCATGTGGCCATTGGATGATCAATAGTCACACAAAACACAAATTTCTTCACTTTAAACACCATATGGTCACACTTATTCACCCTTTTGGCCACTTTATGATTTATTGTATGTGACTAAATACCCAAAAGAAAAATCCTTTGTGTGACTAAATGGAACAAAAGGCCACACAAAAAATAAATTCATGTGGCCATTGGATGATCAATAGTCACACAAAACACAAATTTCTTCACTTTAAACACCATATGGTCACACTTATTCACACTTTTGGCCACTTTATGATTTATTGTATGTGACTAAATACCCAAAAGAAAAATCCTTTGTGTGACTAAATGGAACTAAAGGCCACACAAAAAGAAAATTCATGTGGCCATTGGATGATCAATAGTCACACAAAACACAAATTTCTTCACTTTAAACACCATATGGTCACACTTATTCACACTTTTGGCCACTTTATGATTTATTGTATGTGACTAAATACCCAAAAGAAAAATCCTTTGTGTGACTAAATGTAACAAAAGGCCACACAAAAAGAAAATTCATGTGGCCATTGAATCTAGTTATCAGTGTGTTTTGTGTTTAAAGAAGTGAAATTTGTGGTATACCAGTGTGAATAAGTGTGAAAACCGGTGAAATACTAAATAACATACACTGATTTAACCCAAAAGAAAAATCCTTTGTGTGACTAAATGTAACAAAAGGCCACAGAAAAAGAAAATTCATGTGGCCATTGGATGATCAATAGTCACACAAAACACAAATTTCTTCACTTTAAACACCATATGGTCACACTTATTCACACTTTTGGCCACTTTATGATTTATTGTATGTGACTAAATACCCAAAAGAAAAATCCTTTGTGTGACTAAATGTAACAAAAGGCCACACAAAAAGAAAATTCATGTGGCCATTGGATGATCAATAGTCACACAAAACACAAATTTCTTCACTTTAAACACCATATGGTCACACTTATTCACACTTTTGGCCACTTTATGATTTATTGTATGTGACTAAATACCCAAAAGAAAAATCCTTTGTGTGACTAAATGGAACTAAAGGCCACACAAAAAGAAAATTCATGTGGCCATTGGATGATCAATAGTCACACAAAACACAAATTTCTTCACTTTAAACACCATATGGTCACACTTATTCACACTTTTGGCCACTTTATGATTTATTGTATGTGACTAAATACCCAAAAGAAAAATCCTTTGTGTGACTAAATGTAACAAAAGGCCACACAAAAAGAAAATTCATGTGGCCATTGGATGATCAATAGTCACACAAAACACAAATTTCTTCACTTTAAACACCATATGGTCACACTTATTCACACTTTTGGCCACTTTATGATTTATTGTATGTGACTAAATACCCAAAAGAAAAAACCTTTGTGTGACTAAATGGAACTAAAGGTCACACAAAAAGAAAATTCATGTGGCCATTGGATGATCAATAGTCACACAAAACACATATTTCTTCACTTTAAACACCATATGGTCACACTTATTCACACTTTTGGCCACTTTATGATTTATTGTATGTGACTAAATACCCAAAAGAAAAATCCTTTGTGTGACTAAATGGAACTAAAGGCCACACAAAAAGAAAATTCATGTGGCCATTGGTGTAACACCTGGTATTTTCCTAAAACCAAATCCTAGCCAAACTTCTATTTTTAGAGCCTGAAGCATTTTAAAACTTTAAAGCATGTTAAAATTTGATTTGAAGAGCGTGAGATGTATTAGGAACGAGAATTTATTTGTAGACTAGCTCAGCACAACCTAGAGAACTCGAATTTGTTTCACTTGCCAAATTATTTGATTTATTATGAGTTTGAGAAAACTATGAAGTTTATGCTTGATTTTATTGGAAAAACTATTTCGAGAACGATGGCGCAAGTTTTATAATTTTTCGAGTCCGTTTGCTAAGTCATTTGAGTCCCGAACCGTTTTATGAAGGAGACTAGCTAAAAATCCCACCCATTGCATTCACCTNAGAACATATGGTCACACTTATTCACACTTTTGGCCACTTTATGTAAATTGTATGTGACTAAATACCAAAAAGAAAAATGCTTTGTGTGACTAAATGTTAGTAAAGGCCACACAAAAACAAAATTTATGTGGCAATTGGATGATCTATAGTCACACAAACCATACATTTCTTCACTTTCAACACTATATGGTCACACTTATTAACACTTTTGGCCACTTTATGGTTAATTGTATGTGACTAAACATACAAAAAGAAAATTGTACCTATTTAGTCACACATTTTAACGTTTTGGTTACTCTTTTGTAAGTGAGACTAAAAAAAAAACATGTGACCAAAGGTACCCTACGGTGACTCGAGCTTTGGTCACACATACGAAAAAAACCATGTGTGACTATACGTGTATGGTGACACATTTTTGGTGTTGCCTATTCCAGTTTTTGGCGTAGTGAGAGCGGCACCTACAGCCCAAGCACCCTATAGGTTAGTCCCTTTAGAGATGAAGGAACTCTCTGAACAACTCCAGGAATTAGCCTATCGAAGTTTCATACGCGCAAGTTCAAGGATCGAACAAACTTACTATTAAGAATCGGTACCCATTACCTAGGATTGATGACTTATTTGATCAACTTCAAGGATCGAGCGTTTATTTGAAAATCGACTTACGATCTGGTTATCATCAACTAAGAGTGACGGAAGAGGATATCCCTAAGACTGGTTTCAGAACAAGATATGAGCACTATGAATTTCAAGTGATGCCATTTGGTTTGACAAACGCACCAGCGGTTTTCATGGATCTCATGAATCGAGTGTGTAAACCATAGATAAATTTGTTATAGTATTCATAGATGATATCCTTATCTATTCTCATAATGAGGAAGAGCACGCTAAACACTTGAGGATAATCCTTGAATTACTTAAGACGGAGAAGCTTTATGCAAAGTTCTCTAAGTGCGAATTATGGATTAGTGTCGTGCAATTTCTCGGACACTTGATAGATAAACAAGGACTTCATGTCGATCCTGCTAAAATTTTAGCTGTAAAAAATTGGCCGTATCCTACGAATCCCATCGAAATATGCCAATTCTTAGGACTCGCGGGTTATTATCGAAGGTTTGTTGAGGGATTTTTAAAGATCGCAAAACCTTTGACGGATTTAACCCAGAAAAACAGAAAGTTTGTCTGGGAAAAAGACCAAGAGATAGCTTTCCAACTTTTGAAGAGAAAGTTGTGTGAAGCTCCGATCATAGCATTACCAAAAGGAAATGACGATTTTGTTGTTTACTGTGATGCTTCGTGTCGAGGTCTTGGAGCTGTATTGATGCAAAGAGATAAGGTTATCGCTTATGCATCACGACAAGTCAACCCACATGAAGAAAACTACACCCCATACGATCTAGAATTAGGAGCAGTAGTGTTCACTTTGAGAATATCGAGACATTATCTGTAACGCACAAAATGTACGGTTTTCACCGATCATAAAATCCTACAGCATATTCTTAATCAAAAAGAGTTGAACATGAGACAACGACGTTGGATAGAACTGCTCGCNAGGTCTTGGAGCTGTATTGATGCAAAGAGATAAGGTTATCGCTTATGCATCACGACAAGTCAACCCACATGAAGAAAACTACACCCCATACGATCTAGAATTAGGAGCAGTAGTGTTCACTTTGAGAATATCGAGACATTATCTGTAACGCACAAAATGTACGGTTTTCACCGATCATAAAATCCTACAGCATATTCTTAATCAAAAAGAGTTGAACATGAGACAACGACGTTGGATAGAACTGCTCGCTAATTATGATTGTGAGATTCGTTACCACCCTAGCAAAGCTAACGTAGTAGCAGATGCTTTGAGCCGTAAGGAACGAATCAAACCACTTAGAGTTAGGTCGTTAGTTATGTCTCTCCATTCGGATCTACCTTCTCGAATACTCAAATCCCAGGATGAGGCCTTCAAAGAGGAAAATCTCAAAGAGGAGAACCTACGAGGGATGGATAAGGCTTTTGAGGTTCGTTCAGACGGAACTCGTTGTATTAAGAATCGGAGATGGTTACCATATTATGGGTAACTTAAGGAATTTAATAATGCACGAGTCTCACAAATCTATGTACTCCATCCATCCAGGTTCTGACAAGATGTATCAGGATCTAAAGAAACACTATTGGTGGTCCGACATGAAGGCATCTATTGCTAGATATGTGGGCAAGTGTTTAACATGTTCTAGAGTGAAGGTTGAATGTCAAAAGCCATCCGGCTTATTAGTACAGCCTGAAATTCTCATTTGGAAGTGGGAAAGAATTACGATGGATTTTATCACTAAACTCCCTAGAACATCCAACGGACATGACACTATTTGGGTCATTGTTGATCGCCTTACAAAATCCGCTCACTTCATTCCTATGCGAGAAACGGATGATATGGAAACCCTTCCTAGGTTGTACCTAAAGGAAATAGTTTCCCGACATGGAGTGCCAATATCTATCATATCAGATCGTGATTCTTGTTTCACGTCGAGATTTTGGCAATCTATGCAAAGTGCCCTAGGTACTCAGATAGACTCAAGGATGTGCTTCGAGCGTGTGTGATAGATTTTGGAAAAGGATGGGAGAGACACTTATCGTTGATCGAATTCTCGTATAATAATAGTTATCATGCTAGCATTAAGGCAACACCGTTTGAATCACTTTATGGACGTAAGTGCAGATCCCCTGTCTGCTGGGCCGAAGTTGGAGAATTTCAACCTACGGGACCAGAGATAATCCATGAGACTAATGAGAAAATAGTTCAAATCCGACAACGCTTACAAGCCGCAAGGGATCGGCAAAAGAGTTATGCCGATATAAGACGTAAGCCTTTAGAATTTCAAGTCAGAGACAAGGTTATGTTGAAAGTTTCAACTAGGAAAGGTGTCTTTCATTTCGGAAAGCAAGGAAAGCTTAATCCGAGATACATCGGACCATTTAAGGTTATAGAAGGAATTGGTCTGGTGGCAGACCGATGATGCGTGGTTTTGCAACCTTGCAAAAGGTTTTACTTCTCAAGGGATCTTGAGAAGCTTGCAATCCCCACCAGGCAGTGTACCTGACCGATGGAGTATAGTGAGTGGCAAGTATCAGGTGATTGATCGTTCTCTCGGGGAATAGTATTCGTTAGGATTGAAGCTAATCTAACTAGGTCTAAAGGTGAGGGATAAATCTTTTTATATTTTTATATTTTATGGAAAGCAAGTAAAAATCTCGGGTATTGGAAGTGTGGGCGGAATTAGTTGCTAGTCAACTAACCCAAATAACTAGTAATGCAATAAAAATAAAATAACAAGAAAAGTAAATGTGGTGAACTTCTTATAGTGAGAAAAATGTGTTTACTTAGATTTCACTACTCCCTAGTTATCTTTTATTGATTAATTGATTTGTTACAGTTGCGTGAATGATGGGTTGCATTCCTTAATACCATTCGTGGGGCCGTGTACGATCTTCCCCAACTCTATAAGCTCCTATCTCTTCCTATGACGACACGTTTAGTGTCGTATCATGGCCTCATTAATAGTTACTTATGCATTAAATACAACCAATGAAACCGTAGTACACATCCAATTACGTTTCTTAAGACGTTCAAATAAGTTACCGTATAGGAGGTTAGCCAGTTTTCTTAAGCCTAACACTAAAATCAATCACCCACAACAATTAATAACAAATCAACAATCAATTATCAATAACTAGGTTCATTAGATCCAAGCAAACACAAATAAACCTAAGCTAGCATGTTAAAAGAAAGAAAAGCATACGATATAATCAAACAACACATAAACATATTGAATGATTAAAGGATAACTTATCTTCAATTAAACATGAATGAAAGTAGGGTTTGAAACCCTTACAAAAGCTATAAAATTCGGCTAAGGTTTGTTGCACCGAAGTTCTACACCAAAAGTTCCACCCAATGAATGAAAAATCCAAAACTATTTCTAGATTTACATAGGTGACGGCGTCACCTTTTGGAGTCTGACGCCGTCAACTCGCCGTTGTTAGGGTTTCTTGTCGTCCAATCCAATTGCTTGACGCCGTCCCCCTTTGAGGTCTTCTGGGCCGTCACCCTTTGTGGCATACATGACGGCCTACTCCCTTTATAACGTGAAGCCATCACGTTATAATCTTCATATATTTTTCTGGCGCGTCAAGTGTAAACATGTTATCCACATCTTGTATCTTCAAATGACGGCGTCACCTTGTGACTCTTGACGCCGTCAGGTACAATTTCCAGCATGGTTTCTTGACTTTGTCGTTTTCTTCACTTTTAACTCCAAAAACGTCCAAAATGCTCCATTTTCCAGAATTCTTGTCCAAAGTATCTAAAATGACAAAAGGAACGATTTGAGGCAATATTTGATCATAATATCACGATTTAGGGCTTAAATGACCCCTTAAAAGCGTAACAAATTTCTCCTTATCAAATACCCTTACACTTGAGATTTGCTTGTCCTTAAGCAAATGAGCTTTTATACCAATTAAAATACAAGTTAAGGGTCATTTAACATTAATATAAAAGTAATTACAACAAGTGATCGTTCTACTCTAATCAAAATAAGCACGGAAATTATATACTAGCACCTCACAAATAGTGTTTGGATACTCTCATCTCTCGGGTGTTATAAGCCTATATATCACTAGTGGAAATGGAAAAATATCACTCACTACTTGTCATAGCACATAGATTACCATAGGCTTGGGAAATGATCAAAAACCTCCACCACTTGGCGTAAGCACCTAGGAAAACTATCAAAGAGGGCTTTTCAAGGGTTATATTGTTAGGTGTAGGGATATGGAAAACACGGTTTGTTGGATAAGGGATATTTAGCTGGTGGCAAGTTAATATTCTTGGTCAATTACATGTACAATGTGGCGTTGCTAAGCCAAGACTCGACTTAACTTGAACTAACTATGAAATAAAAGAAACATAAATAAATAAAATGAACGGGATGGTAGTCCGTATGTTTTTTTCTACTTTTCTTTTTCCAAATTTTTTCGTTTTTCTTGATTTTTTGATTTTTTTTTTCATACATTCTTGCCCTACCATCCAAAATAATACATCAAGGGGGCTTAGTCCTCCCCTTACACTTGAACTTTTACATAATTATATTTAATTATTCTAATGACTCGAATGAAGAAAATCAAAACAGTTAGAGTACTTTAAAATATTTGCGCACATATGGGGGTAATAATTGATGTTCTTCCCCATTACTCCATTACACTAGTACTTTACCCATGAGTCCCAATCGTCCGAAAACAATATGTACAAGATATGACTCGACTTAGCAACCATGTAACCAATTAGACAATTAACAAAGAGTTTAAACAAATAACAATAATGCACTAAAGATGAGTGCATACAAAGTAGGTTAAGGCGATTTGGGTGTACATTTGGGGGTGGATTGTGAACAAATTCTTCCTTTAAGTAAAATGCTTAAAGTTAGAAATGAAAAAGATAGGCACTGAGGGGTGTACTAGGGGTATCGTGTAATAAAAGTGAGTACATCGCAAAGGTGTGGGGAAATTACTTGACCAATTAAGTCAATGTAATTATATTACTGGCTTAAAACATGGGTTATCCTAATACCTCTTATCATTTAGTAAATCCTAACTACACGAATGTAGTATCACTTGTGGTCTCGGGATGAATCACTAACGCAAGTTCTAGAATCTAAATACTACCGGTACACTCATAAGCATCAACAATGAAAGCTTTTTCCTAAAGATCTAAAGGCGAACCTTACATATTTGGGTTGGAAATTTTTGAGTGGTACGGTTTTTGTGCTAGTCATATAACTCCTATCCATGAGACGCTTACTAAGACTAAAGTTTCACTCCTATATGTTGCAAAAAATTTTAAATTTGGTGCTAAAATTACCCTAACAAATATTTCTCTTAATTTTACTAGACATCTACTATTAAACAAACAAAAATCAAGTGCAATTGTAATCTCTAAGGTATCTTCATTTACCCCTCCCCCCCTACACTTAAGCCGAACATTGTCCTCAATGTTCAATTAAAAGATGTAAAGGAAAAGAAAATGAAAGAATGAAACAAATACTCCTCTAATTCGTTCGGTGTGGATAATGTAGTAACATGGTTAAATCCTCCTCCAAGAAAATGTGAAAATTCAAGATTGAAGCGGCTCCAAAAGCTTGATGTGTTGCATGTACATCTTCTTGTCCAATATAACCTTTTAATTAACTGAGAAAACAAACAAGAGAACCTAGCGTAAAATCGGCAGTAAATTCTACATAATAGTAAATCCTAGAAAGCAAGTAAAGATATAATGCTTGTGGAATGAATATTTGCAGATTCCTGGAGTTTAAAAGTTAAAGATTTTACAAAACTTTACAATTCCGGCAGAAAAACAAAACCTGCAAAATTTTCAGAAAATTACACCTGATGTCGTCAAGTTGGAATGCCTGACGCCGTCCGAATTGATCTGACAGAAATTTTATATTTTGTTTCCGAACAATTTCTAGAAAAACCTATGTCTTAATTCCTGAAATTCCTGCAAAATATTCGTTATGACTCGATACAAGCAATTGACTCAAACAAGTACTAATATGTATGTTGATTTAATATTGTTATTGTTCATGTTCAATTCGTTCTTTTAAAACAAATTTAGATTTCCCTTACACCTATCTTTTGCAAAATACCTTTATATGTAGTTAAGACGAAGTTAAAAACAAAATAAAGCATTTTCACAAAATTTTTGATACATGAACAATAGACAATATAAATAAAGCATACATATGGAAGCAAATAAACACACAAACAATTAAAAAGCTTGGGTTGCCTCCCAAGAAGCGCTTTTCTTTATTTACGAGTCTTGTAGCTAGACTCAAAGTCACGCCCTATTACGTGACTCCATCATCGGTCACGTCCTCTAGATCATCCTCTTGTTTAGACTTGTATTTAGGACCTAGTTGTAGGCCTTCCTTATAGAACCCAAGTATTTTTCTCATTACGTACTCTACTCCTCTATGTCTATCCTCGTCATTCCTATAGTAGACCGCTTACTTATGCTCATTCTCAAGGTTCCATAAAAGTCGGTATTGCTCTATCTTATATGGCATTTGGTAGGCTATCTCATCGGTCTCCTCCTTGAACCTAACTATCCCTAGAGACGGGTCATAAGTCATTTTAGAGACTTCAACAAATAGTTTTCCAAACACTACTTGAGTTAAGCAATTATCTATTACCGAACGAATATCTTCTACAATCACAAAATCGGTAACGTACGTGAAGTTTCCAATAAAAACATGCAATCCTTTAACTCTTCCCACAAAGTTGCTTATCCTACATGTGTTAGGAAATATCTTAGGTCCAAGTTACTTTTTCATTATCCAATTTTAATGGATCCTAGTCATAATGTTTATGAGAGATTTAAGATCGAAGTAGGCTTTCCAAACATGCACATGCCGAATGTTGAATGGTGTGTTGATATTACACTGGTACAAAAAGTTCTGTTGGTCACGCAAAAATGTGTGACGATATGCATATAGTCACACACATTTTTTTCGTCCTGTGTGACAAAAGGTCCCGCCACCGTAGGTGGCATATGGTCACATTGTTGAGTTCGTGGCCTTTTCCATCGAAAAAGAGTGACCAAAACCCCGAATATGTGTGACAAATTAGGCACAAGTTTTGTTGGATTAGTCATTATCAGTGACCGTAAACACCTTATAGTCACACGAATGTTTTTTGTTGGATTATTCATTATCAGTGACCGTAAACACCTTATAGTCACACGAATGTTTTTTGAGAGTGACTATTGTTTGTCCTATGGCCACATAAATATATAATATATGTGACATTTGAGATGATATATTCAAGTAAATGTGTATTTTATGTGAATATTGATAATCCAATGGCAACATGAATATAGAATAAATGTGACGTTTGTGATGATTTAGTCACACAATGGGTGTTATTTTTTTGGAGTTAGTCACATATAATTTAACACAAAGTGGCCAAAAGTGTGAATAAGTGTGACCATATGCTGTTTAAAGTGAAGAAATGTGTATTTTGTGTGACTATTGATCATCCAATGGCCACATGAAGTTTATGTTTGCGTGGCCTTTTGTAATATTTAGTCACACAAAGCATGTTTGTTTTGGGTATTTAGTCACATACCATTAAGCAAACAGTGGCCAAAAGTGTGAATAAAATGAAGAAATGTGTATTTTGTGTGACTATTGATAATCCAATGGACACATAAATTTTATGTTTGTGTGGCCTTTTGTAATATTTAGTCACACAACGCATGTTTTTTTTGGGTATTTAGTCACATACAATTAAGCAAACAGTGGCCAAAAGTGTTAATAAGTGTGACCATATGCTGTTTAAAATGCAGACATGTATGTTCTGTGTGACTAATGTTAATCCAATGGTCACATGAATTGTTAATTCGTGTGGCATTTGGTAATATTTAGTCACACATCGAATTAAAGAAAAGAGTGGCCAATGATGTTAGTATTGCTAGTACTAAGTTACTACTGCTGGATCAGAGTTACTACTGCTGGATCAGAGAAATAAAGCTGCTAGTATATAAATAAAACAGAATTAAAAACAAAAAGCAATTTCAAATTCCATACAATTCGAATGTATATAAATAAACAAAATATATATAGAATTTTAATGTCGCATTTAATGAAATTGTCAACTATATATTATAAGTTAAAGCCTTTTGAATCTTCCCTGGACCCCTAGCAACTTGCTTTAGCACTTCTGCACTAGAGACATAACTTTTGCGCTTCGGTTGTAGTTTTGGTCCAGGAATCGGTTCACTAACTTTTGGTTTCGTAGATGGTGGTGTAACCTGTAGTAAACAAAAG
>LBNU01030483.1:79346-128025 GCA_014162995.1 Artemisia annua
CCTCCCTTTTCCTTACCAAACACAACTGTCATGGCATCAGTGCCATCATCAACAACCAAGGTTCCTTCCTTGATCTTTTCATCAGCTTCTCTCTGCAAAAAAATATGGGAATTGTTGGTATTAAAAGTTAGTACTGCTAGTATACAAGTTAGTACGGCTAGTACAAAGTTAATGTTGCTGGTATATAAGCATAATAATAGAATTTGCTGTCAAATTTACAAGTTTCTCTGCCACCGAACTAAACTCAGCATCTGGAGATTCTCCGTCTTTGTTTTGCCTTCCTTTGACCCACATTACACCACGCGGCGGTTCAACATCTGCTTCAATTTCTTTTTTTCGATCTAATGGACATCAAGTGCATACACATATATGTAAAGTTAAACCAAGATAATCGATTCTGATCAATTAGTAAAACAAACAGTATGAATAACCTTACCATTTTCTCTTTAACATAAACATATCCACCTCCCATTTTATGCTGATAAATATTTTTGGAACGCGACTGTTTAGCTTTATTTGATTTCTCCTAAAAAACATAAAATCATAAGGCATTTAGATATGCGGTAATGCTGCAAACTAAAAATTATGAAATGACATATAAAATAAATAAAGATGACTAATTAAAACCTTGTATTCATTGGTGGTCGTGTAGGTTACAAACTCAACCCATTGTTCTTCTGTCACAATTGTACTATACTTTTCCGGCCTTTCATTCATTTTCTCAGGTGTATCTAGGTTGGGCAATATGTATTTTTCCCTGAGTTTCATTCTGAAATTCCTTAGCAGTTGACCAAGACGATTCATTACCACCTTTTTGAATGTCAGGTCAACATCAAAATATCGCTGCAAAGATTAACACAATGTTTTTAATTAGTTGTAGATAATTGATAAATTAAACTTATATACTGGGTTAAAAATTAGTATATATGTACCGTGATTTCATCCCATAATTTTTGTCTTGATTCTTTATCCACCTTCTTCCAGGATAGAACCTTCAAACCTATGTGCTCACGAACCGCATCTCCTAAAAAACTCGCAAATAGTGCTCTGTTTAACCCTGTAACCCTATTCAATGCATCGATGGTTACCTTGTGCTTTACTTGACCAGGATGGCCATATCGAAGGCGAAACTTAGCTAGCCTGGTTATGCCCTTATTAAATATTTTTCTATTTAATTGGTTGTCGTCATTTTCTTCATCAGATGAAACATATGTTTCGTCCGCATACTGTATTGTGTTAACATCAGCTTCATTATCTGGAAGCAAAATATCAGTATCAATGTGTTCAACCATATCCATGACGACTCTTGAGCAACAATGTGTACAAGAAAATGATTCTGGCTTGGAGATTAATGGTGATTGAAGATTTGATTTTTGTGTTTTGGTTGCAGTGTTTGGTTTAATTAGGAGAGAAACAGAGTATTTCCATGAATATGGGCTCTTATTTATGTTAAATGCCAAATAATTAGGTGATTTAAAAAGTTTGAATCGAAATTTTGGCTCCAAATTCTTGTAAATTATTTTCAAAAAATTTCGCTTATGAACACAAAATACTTTTCTTTTCTCCAAGATCATGAGTACTAGCTAGTCAGGCGGCTTCTTCGATCAAAAAACTGAGGAGAGTAATATAAAGTTAAAACAGTAATCATAGATGATGATAAATTGATATGTGCCTTTTTGCACATATCTTTTCTTCCGTTTTACGAGTCAAAAACAAACAAGAACACCCAAAAACAATCAAATAATGTCACAAATGTCCTTGGAGTATGTTTTTGCGTGTTTCTGATACAAAAGATTGAAAATAGACAAAAAAAAAACTGAGCAAATATGCAAAAATGTCAAAACTAGTCCCTGAACTTTCAGAAAATGTCAGGAATGGTCCCTGGAAAGTTTTTATCAAGAAAAAGTCAAAAAAGGTCCACCATGAATCATCAAATGACATTTTGAGTTCTTGGGTTTAAATTTTCAAGATTGGCTGAATCAGTCCCTCAAGTTTGCAAAGTTGGCAATAATGGTCCCTGGGTACTTTATTTTTGAAATTTTATCAACAAAGGACCTTGGGAAATAAATGGTTGACACAAATAGCCCTTGGAGTGATTTAGAAGAAATGGCAAGATTGGTCCCTCATAAATTCAGATTATACAAGTTTAGTCCTTGGGCTTATCTTACTTGTAAAACCAAACGGACCCTTCTTATTTACTAAAACCCAACACAATCAAACCCAATATACCATAACCCATATACCTAAAATCCTATAACTCTCCTAGGCCCAAACACCATCAGCCCAATCCCACATAAAACCAACACCCCACATTTATAATTCCCCAGGTCAAAAAGTCAAACAAACACCTTTCCCCTACCTTTTTCCCCATTTCCCGTTTAACCAGCAGTTCACCACCACCACCTCCTCGACACACCTCTGCCATACTCAACCTCACCTTAAAAGCTCCCCATCACATTCCCCCACCCCACTAACCTTCTCCAAACCATACCTAACCCCTTAAATCCAAGCTGGCAATCCAAAATCCTTCACAAACTTTTCCCGCCAAAACTCAATTTGAGGCTAGGATCAATTTCACTTTAATCCAAAGGCTGGGATTTACTCCCAAGAAGCACAGATGAAGATTTGGGCAGTTATCACTCACAAAAGAAGCACAATTGAGAAGAAAACCCTAGCTTAGTTTTTAGTATAAATAGGTACTTATGTAAGCCTTCGATGTCATCCAATTTTCTTGTATCTTTTCTGTTTTATGCTTAGTTTACTATTGTAATTTCAACCTTAAAGTTTAATCAAAGTTTCTTTCAAGTTTATTCCAATTCGTATTTTTATTCAAAATCTCAAGTTTCTTATTATTGCATTTAAGTGTTACTTATTTTATCTCAAAATGTTAGTTTAAACTGGTTAAAGTCATTTGAATCAAAGAGAAAAAAAAAACAGAAAATCAAAGAAGAAAAGAAAAAACAGAAAAATCAAAAAAGAAAATTCAAGAAAAATAAAAAATAAAAAATAGAAGAAAGAAGGAAAGAAGAAGTTACAGATGCAATTGATGATGGTTTAAAGTCTCATGGGAGACATATAGGTTGTTCTTATGGTCCTTGGTTCTCAGATTCCCTAATAGCTTGGATGTCAAGTAAATTTTTAAACTTTAATTTTGTTGAAATATTGTTTGTTTGGTTATTGGTGTTAATTGTCCTTGAAATCTGTTTACTTGGATCTGTTTTAGTTTAGTGTAGCTTCAGTAGTGGTCCTTGTGTTGTAATTGTTGCATTTGCTTTGAATTTCATAGAATCAGTTATAATCTAGGGTGTTTGGATCAAGGGTATAAGCTGTCTTGTTGTTGTTATTATAGTATAAGTTTGCTTAGTTCTTTGTTCTAAAGTGATACTCAGTCCACTTTGACCATCATATTGGTCATTTGATTTCAAAAAGTCAAAATTCATTTGGAATTCCCTTGGCAGTTTACTGTTAGTGCATTAGTGAGTCAAAATCTTGAATTCAGCTTAGAACTAGTTAAGGTAACTTGAAATAGGTTTCATTAGGGTAAACAAACATCTAGTAATCAAATTTGATCAACCAATTTTCAATTAAGTCAACTTTGTTCATAAATCTTTCAAAGTCAAAAATTGCATACACAGTTTTTGTCCAAATTTCAAGATAGTCTCTAATCTTTGATAATGGATGGAAATGTGTAATTTTTGTTGATTTAAGATCTCACCCAGGTTGTTTATCTGTTTCAAAAAGAAATTTGGGATTTGGAATCCATTTGAGCCTTGAAACTTGCATCCAAAGTGACCCTCTTGACCCACTGACTGCCCTGCACCCAGTTAAACCAGTTTTGACCCATTTTCATTGGTCCATAGATTGGTCAATACTTGACCAAATGCTGTGATTCTTGTTGTTTTAGGAAGCCACCTAGGTGAGGTTTAGGAAGCTACTTTTAGTTTAGGATTTCCTGCTTATTTAGTGCTTATAAATAAGCTAGCTTTTGGACCCTTTGAACCTGCATATACTCAGTATATACTGAGTGTGTGTGATTTTGCTATTGTTCTTGATAATTGTTGTTGTTATTGATTCCATTGTTGTTATTAGTCATTATTATTGTTGTTTATTTGTTTACTTAAACTTTTGAAAGCTTGTTGAGCTTAATTGCTCAATCTGCTTATTGTGGTCTTGTTGCTTTTACTGCTACTGCTTGTTCATGTTCTTGTTGTTGTTTGCAGTTGTTGTTCTTGTTTTTGTTTAATTTTGTTGTTGTTGTTGTTGTTGTTGTTGTTGTTGTTGTTGTTGTCTTTCTGTTTGTTGTTTTCAAGCTTTAAGTTTGTTTAAGCTTATTTGGTTTAGCGGTTTAGACATTAGCAGTCACAAAGAAAAAGAAAAAAATTTTGCAATTCATTTTTGATCTTCAATCTGTGTAAAAATCAAGTAAAGGTTTGTGTTTATAATCTGTTTTCTAGAAAAGAATTGACTTTGCAAGTTTGTGTTTGTGTTTGATTGTTGTGTTAAAAGATCAGTGAACAAAAGAAAGAAACAAAAAAAATATATAAAGAAAATTTATGCAAAAAGGTAGGATTCGAACCCCTGACCTCCTGCATACCACGACCACAACACAACAATCATAAACCATCTGCGCCCTAGGGACTTCTCAGTTCTATCATTCCCTCTTTTTTATTTATAGTATTAGTAGATTCTTAGCTTATTTATGCTTTTGGCTTAATAAACTGCTTATTAGTAAGAATCTAGGATCCTTTTTATTTTTCTCTTGTTTCTGTTATTATTAAGAAGTTCACAAAATATTTGCATATTTCTCCAAATCATTTTAGTATTTAATTCGATTTAATTAATGTTCAATTGTTTTTAATTCGTAATAAATAGAATTTTTATCGAAATTTTAATTTTCTTTTTTCTAAAATTTTCTTTTGTCTTTTAGTGCGTTAGAAAATTGTTTTCATACCCGTAGGACTTTTGTAGAATTAATTTCACGTTTTTATTTGTACGTTAACATTTATCTTAAATAAACGTCACGTTATTTGTTTACTTGTATTTTAGGATTCCCGATACCTAATTTTGATTCCTGTAGTATTTTAGGATTCCCCTAGTTTGCCATTTGCCTTTTGTTCCCTTTAGGTTGATTTATTTTCATTCTCGTTCGTTAATTCCCAATTTCCGTTAATTTAAAGTACAACAAAACCAAATAACCTTTCTCAACCAAACATACAAGATTTTAATCTTGATCTTTTCACGAAGCTTTCCATTCACACCTCGTTGGGGTACGACCCGGGAAATCACTTCTCGGTCTTAAAAATATCACATTGCACGAGTTTACGAGGTAATCTTTTTCCTAAAAGGTTTACTTGTATTTCTCCACGTCTTGTTGTCCTCATGATAACATTGACCTCACTTTGTTGGTATTTTTGATATAACGTTTTGACACAAAAACACAACGGATCAAATGGCGCCGCTGCCGGGGAGGCTGTGCATCGAAAGTCTCGTAAAAGGTTTTAACGATTAGTCTTGTAGAACCTTCGCAAGAAGTTAACGCTTTCAAAAACTTATAAAAGACCAAAAATATTTTCCGTTTGTTTCTATATATGTATTTATATCTATAAAATATTAAAAACACAAAAAGATTTTCCCGTTTTCTTTGTTTAATAATTACAACAATAAAATCTTACCGTCGAAAATCAAGGCAATACACTTCCGAACTGGGGGTGTGAACATTAATAAGTTCCCAAACTTAAGATCAAAACTTGCCTTTGGATCACTTGCGTTTTGGAAAACTTTTAAACGACAAGCAAACTTTAAGAGGAGTCGAAACGGTATAGGGCGATCCAACGAACTTCGCCCTAGCGAGAGATCCATTCTTCTCTCCCGCTCCTTTGTGCGTTTGTCTTTAAAGGTTAACCTTACGTTTTTGATTATTGGTTTAAGTTCCCCTGTCTTTCAAGTTGGTCTTGTTTTGATTTGTGTTTTTTGTGGTGCATGCGCACTCGTTCGTCTACGTCATCAAGTCCTTTGCAATCGCTAAACAACATTCCAAGAAGGCGTAATCGTCGACGTGCCCGTCCAATAGTCGAACCCGAGATTCGCACTATTCCTCCCATCATGGCGGCCGAGCCCACTATGAATGAGCTTCTCCAAGCACCCATCGAGGGTTATGGAGATGCTATCGTTGTTCCAGCCATCGTGGCTGACAACTTTGAACTCAAGACCGGGTTGATAAACCTAGTCACATCCCGGCAATTCTATGGTTTTGAAAGGGACGACCCTCAAGATCACATTCGATGGTTCAACAAAATCACTTCCACCATCAAATGCAAAAACGTCCCTGAAGAGGCAATCAAACTTCTTCTCTTCCCGTTTTCTCTCGATGGGACCGCCAAAAATTGGCTTGACAAACAACCCCCTCGATCGATCGAAACATGGGAAGATTTGGTCAAGAATTTTGTGAACGAATTCTTTCCTCCTTCCAAAACCACCGCCCTTAAGAATCAGATCATGAAATTCACATAGAAATTCGATGAATCATTCAGTGAGGCGTGGGATCGTTTCAAGGACATGCTTTGCAAATGTCCTCATCATGGTTTCTCCGAGTTAATGCAACTCGACACTTTCTATAATGGTGTGAGCCAAATCGATCAAGACTCTCTCAATGCCTCCGCTGGAGGTAATTTCTTGAATCGAACCACTAGGGATGCTTTGGCTATCATTGAAAATAAGTCTAAGGTCCGCATTCCGCGAAGCAAGCCGGTTGTTTCTCAAGCGAATGTTGGTCCTTCTACCTCATCACCCGTGGCTCAATCTAGCACCGATGCTAGGCTTGACAAACTCACGGAAGCTATCCATGCCTTAATTCTCACCAAAAATAAGAAAGTTTCTTCTCCACAAACTTCTCAACCTGCCGAGGTCAAGAAAGTTGAAGTTTGTNTAAGGTCCGCATTCCGCGAAGCAAGCCGGTTGTTTCTCAAGCGAATGTTGGTCCTTCTACCTCATCACCCGTGGCTCAATCTAGCACCGATGCTAGGCTTGACAAACTCACGGAAGCTATCCATGCCTTAATTCTCACCAAAAATAAGAAAGTTTCTTCTCCACAAACTTCTCAACCTGCCGAGGTCAAGAAAGTTGAAGTTTGTGTGACTTGTGGCGGTCCACATGCATATTACAATTGGACTGCCACCGATGGCAATCCATTTGAAGTTAATGCAATAGCCGGTAGTTTTAATCAAGGAGGTAACCAATACCGTCCTCAAATGGAGCCAAACTACCGTGCTAGCAACCAAAGTGGACCACCTGGATTCCCTCAAAACCAAAACCAAGGTTTCAATCAAAACCGTAACCAAAACCAAAATCGAATGAACCAAGGTTTTCAAAACCAAGGGAATTTCAATCAAGGGTTTCAAAATCAAGGAAACTTGAATAGAAATCAAGGTTATGGTAATCAAGGAAACAATTTTCATGGTAATGGTAATCATAACCAAGGAAATTTTCAACATCAAGCTTTCAATCAAAACAACCGAGCTCAAAATTCTCCTAATCAAAATCAAGCCGTTGTTCAAACTCAATCGTCAACCGATGAATTGTTGAAACAATTTATGAAAGCTCAAGAAGAAACAAACAGGTTGTTGGTTAGTCAGATTTCTGAACTAAAGAAGTCTTTAAATGATCGACCTTCGGGATCGGGTACGCTTCCAAGCAACACGATCGCCAACCCGAAGAGCGATGTAAAGGCGATCACTACCCGTAGTGGTGTTTCTTATGATGGACCCGCGATTCCTATTACCTCTTCTTCCTCTCCTCCAAAGGTAGTGGAACAAGATCCCGAGGTGACAAAGAACAAGGTTCAAGTTACTAGCCCACGAAGTACCACACACGTTCAACCTCCGGAAGTACAAACTCCAAATACCGAATTCGTTTTTCCAAAGAGCATTTCTAAGCCTTCAATTCCTTATCCTTCAAGGCTTAATGATCAACAACTCCATGACAAAACTAATATCCAAATGAAGAAGTTTCTTGAAATTTTTCAAAAATTACACTTGGACATTAGTTTTGCGGATGCTCTTCTTTACATGCCAAGTTTGCTTCCACTTTCAAGAGTCTTCTAAGTAACAAAGAGAAATTGTTTGAGCTCACTAACACTCGTTTGAATGAAAGTTGTTCGGCGGTTCTTCTAAGAAACTTCCTGAAAAGTTAGGAGACCCTGTGATTTCCAAAAGCTGGAAGAATGCTTCGCCTTGGCCGATCTTGGCGCTAGCATAAATCTCATGCCTTTCTCTATTTGGCAAAAGCTTTCACTTCCCGAGCTTACTCCAACACACATGACGTTAGAATTAGCAACCCGAACAATTACTAAGCCAAAGGGTGTTGCTGAAGATGTCTTTGTGAAGGTTGGCAAGTTCTATTTTCCTGCCGACTTCGTAGTCGTCGATTTTGATGCCGATCCTCGTGTTCCCCTCATTTTGGGAAGACCATTCTTGAAAACGGCTCGTGCATTAATCGATGTCTTCGAAGGCGAGATGACTCTAAGGGTCGGAGATGAAAAATTGGTTATAAACATTGAAAATACTTCAAAAGATCTCCTCGACCTTGAGCGTGAAGCCATCAATCAAATTGATGTCATCGATGTTGCACGCGATGAATGCTTCCATGAAGTATTAAATGTGCAAGGATCAAGTGATTCTACCATCGATGTCTCTTCCCCCTCTCTCACTCCATTCGAGGGAGGTAACTTCATTCTAGAAGAGATCGAAGCTTGTTTATCATGCGATTCTCGTGTTGATCATGATTCCATCAATCCCGAGGAAGACATACTTCTCCTTGAGAAGTTGCACAATGATGATCCATCATCTCTTCCTCCAAAAGAACTTCATAACGAGGAGGTCAAATCTAATGAAAATTCTAATGATCCTACCGAGGTCGAACTTAAGGACTTACCGCCTCATCTCGAGTACGCATTTTTGGAAGGTGACGATAAGTTACCCGTCATTATTGCTAAAGACTTGAATAAGGATGATAAAGCCGCTCTCCTCAAGGTTTTAAAGTCACACAAGCGCACCATTGCTTGGAGACTTTCCGACATCAAAGGTACTAACCCGGAATTTTGTATGCACAAGATTTTGATGGAGGATGACTTTAAACCGGCGGTTCAACAACAAAGAAGGGTGAATCCGAAAATCCATGAGGTCATCAAACAAGAGGTCATTAAACTTCTTGATACCGGATTGATTTACCCTATCTCGGATAGTCCTTGGGTGAGCCCCATTCATTGTGTGCCCAAGAAGGGTGGTATTACGGTTGTTAAAAATGATGATAATGAGTTGATTCCTACTCGATTGGTAACGGGATGGCGTATATGTATTGACTACCGCAAGTTAAATGACGCCACCCGAAAAGACCACTTTCCTCTACCTTTCATGGACCAAATGCTCGAAAGACTTGCGGGAAACGAATACTATTGTTTTCTCGATGGTTTCTCGGGTTATTTCCAAATTCCCATTGATCCAAAAGATCAAGAGAAAACGACTTTCACGTGCCCATACGGAACATTTGCTTATAGGCGCATGCCTTTTGGTTTATGTAATGCTCCGGGTACATTTCAAAGATGCATGATGGCTATTTTCCACGACATGATCGGGAAAACAATGGAAGTCTTCATGGACGATTTTTCGGTCGTTGGGAATTCATTTGAATCATGTCTTGCCAATTTAGACAAAATGCTTCAACATTGTGAGGATACAAATCTTTGTCTAAATTGGGAGAAAAGTCATTTCATGGTCAAAGAAGGCATTGTCCTTGGCTATAAAATTTCAAAGAGTGGGATTGAGGTCGACAAAGCTAAAGTCGATGTCATTGCTAAACTACCTCATCCCACTACTGTTAAAGGTGTTCGGAGTTTTTGTTGGGAATGAAGCTAACAGTTACCACTGATAGGCTTGTGGAAGACACTACTGAAGAATGCACTGGCAGTGGAAACTCATTACCACTGCTAGTACATATAGTTACCACTGCTTATTAGATAACTGATGTATTCGTGTATAGATAAGTATAGAATAGATCTTGTGTATATTCTATTTAGATAGCTTAATACTTATCTTGTAAAGGACTCCTTTCTCTATAATAGGAGATCATAGGTCATTGTCTAAGGTACGAATTACTCTAGAGAGCTTCAAGGTGTAACCCTAGTGATAGCTAAGATCACTCGTATTATTATCAATAATATTGAAGTTTTCTGTTAAAACATATACAACTGTTCTCACTCACAATACATCACATAAACCATCTTCTAAGTGTTACTAAGTAAATTCCGCGTGCTTAATAACATTACTCAAAGTATCTCTAACACAAGGTGTGTGTTTAGATCCAACAAGTGGTATCAGAGCCAGGTTCTGATACTTTGTGTAACACCCCAAATCGGATAAAGGTCTAAAGTGTAACATTATGGTGTCATTTCAGAACATAAAGCACAAGCAGAAGACTTAGCTCAATAAATTACAAATCTTGAGACTAAAAGGACTAATAACACAATTACAATCAAAACCAACTTCTGAAATAAAATCCATGAATACTAAGGTAGGGTTGGTCCACTAAAAGCTTCTACTCTCATCACTCAATCCCAGCCTCCAACTTGATACCTGCCGCAGGGAAAAGAAAATGCGGCTGAGCTAACGCTTAGTGAACAGATATAAACATATGAAAGATAACTGAACATAAACGAATAAATAAATAATCCGATGTGAACCTGCTGAGATACAATGTCATAAAGAATATAAAGGATCATATGAGAATGAAGGTCAAAGAATAATACGGAAATGGTAAGAGGGGTAGTAACGGAATTTGCTCAAGTACCAAAACATTCCATTCAAACATTTCATTTCACATTTCATTATACCGTCAATTCCTTTATTGTACATAGAGGGGAGACCTCTCAAGTACCAAATGGAGTAGCTAACTCCCAGAAGTGAAATGGCGTACATGGCACGCACAACCAATCACTAATCATTTCAGAACAGAACATTATGCCTAGGATGCATCCATACGCTTCCCTGCAAAACAGATTAGCACATACCCTAGCTCAAGGCTAGCATACATACTCAGATAATGGCCACATATACAGATAAGGGAAACGCCGTGGATCAATCACACCTCCACAGAAAGTGTCATGCCATTGGTGCCTCAATGACATGGCCATGTTACCTTCATGACTAGGGATAGTACCTTGAGCAAATGGGTCAAATCAAATGGATCGAAACAAAGGGTCATAACAAATGGGTCATATCAGATGGATCATAACAAAAGGCTCATATCAATGGTTCAGATCAAGGGTTCATATCAAAGGTTCATATCAAAGTAAACTAATCAAAGTCAATTAATACGAATCATGAGAAACGAGTAATCAAACAAACGAACCAACCGATAACGATGTAAATAGAAATGGGTATCCGGAATATCCGTACCAATACAAAAATGCAAATGAAAGAATCTTTAAAAGGAAAACTGAATATCCGTACCTTAATACAATTGAACGGAAAGTAAACGAATCAATAGACGTTACGATTTCTTCAACGAATCTACACGGATTAGGGTTCATAACATATTAAGTAAGTTTCTACATATAGTCAACTTAGGGTTTTTTAAAAACATATTAAATATCATTTAATGATTAATTAGGGTTACAAATACGCATAAAATGTCATTAGGTTTAGGGTTTCAAATACTTTCAATGTCTTCAAGTTTATTTAACCAAAACGTACCAATTATTATTATGTCCAAACAAGATCACGTTAGTCCGGCATTTTAATAATCGAAAATATTTATTACATATTAACTAAATAAATTTAACTTAATAAACACAACCCATAACCCGATTTAGAAATAGAATGCCTGGTCGACTAAATCCATCATAGGTCGAAATATGAAAAAGAAATAAAAGTCGACTGATCCAATATTCGAATTTGCGTTAATATGCTTACGTCAACAGTATGTGTACTCTATTCAAACCCACATGTATTGAATATATTTTATTACTTAAGATACCTTATAAATAGATTTACATTAGTTAAGAATTACATACCATGTCAATGACTTAAATTTAAATAATATCAAAACCATGTCAGCCAATTATATGATCTCACAACACACTCTATATTTATTTCATACTTACTAAACGTACAGTTAAGAGCCGATCGTTTATTTGTAGTCATTAATGGTGATTTGTGTTTGATTGTTATACTAGTATATATTATGGTTCTATTGACTTATAATTTAAACACTACTGATAATATGGCTCGACGTTACTTCCAAAGGAACTACTACGAACTGAGACTTGACTTGAACGACTACGAACACATCGCAATCACATACAGCAACTCGAAACTCTCGTTACTCCCATCGTGAACCCAAAAGTGTGATCTGAACCTGAACCGCAACTCAACCCAATACGAGGCCTCTAACATGAATGGTAAACGTGAACCCAAAACCATGCACAACCACACCTCGTTCAATTGACAGGAAGAAAAGAAGAGTACAACAACAAAGTTGATTATTTGTTGAAGGTTGGTGTTTGTTGATGTTCGAATGGAGGAACAAGGACCCACGTTTTGACTCTTTATAATAGAAGGTAAACATATGGAGCGTACATATTACCATTTAATATTTTACTGGGCCATAAAGTCTAATTAGGGGGTGGTTAAGGAGATTTAAAAGATGTAAATGGACTCTTAATGGGATTTCAATATGGGGGTTTAAACATTTTCGGTTAGTTAACGTGGCCCATTAATGAGATAGAAATGGGGTGTTTAATTTGGATCAAATGAGGTTTAAATGTTTTGTTAATTACTTAAACTTTATTATTACAAAATTTAACCTAGTTTAGGTTTACAATTACATTTAATAATAAACGTATCGTAGGATTTTTAAAATTTTCAAATTTATACGTAATTTTAGGTTTACGAATTTTAGGGTTTTACAACTCTTCCCGTCCAAAAAGAAAATTTCGTCCGCGAAATTGAAAAGAACCGGATAGAGACATACCAGATCACGAAAGGATTTGAAAATGTTTCAAACGAACGGAAGGTTAGTTTCTCATGACTTGATTCAGAAGGTTGAGAACATTTCAGATTCTTCAATAATGACCGATCATTTCAAACTGAATCCAACGGATGCGAAACACATATATAACAGATAACAGATCACAATCATAAACAGATACGATGATAAGGCTAAATTCTGACTTCAGATTTATTAGCAGGTTCAAATCAGAAATCCCAGTAATATAACAGAATAAAAATAATAAAAAAATGTATCAAGACGCAAAATGAAAAGCATAAACGGAAATAAACCGATCACCAACTCACTCCATCCTAGGAAAATCACCGATCTTATGGTCCATTGAACCGCACGCCTAAACTCAGAAACATGATAAGAAGGCCCACTACGAATAAACGAATCAGTGAAGGCAGAAATTAAAGATAAAGATCAAAATGTGAAATAAGACAGTCAAAGTAGAAGGAAGCATCAAAATAGAAGGAAGCGTCAAAGCAGAAGGAAGCCTATTGTCTACCCAATCCTCACAGGTCATATCCTAAGCTCTACAAGTCGAATCCTAAGCTCTGATACCATAATTGTAACACCCCAAACCGGATAAAGGTCTAAAGTGTAACATTATGGTGTCATTTCAGAACATAAAGCACAAGCAGAAGACTTAGCTCAATAAATTACAAATCTTGAGACTAAAAGGACTAATAACACAATTACAATCAAAACCAACTTCAGAAATAAAATCCATGAATACTAAGGTAGGGTTGGTCCACTAAAAGCTTCTACTCTCATCACTCAATCCCAGCCTCCAACTTGATACCTGCCGCAGGGAAAAGAAAATGCGGCTGAGCTAACGCTCAGTGAACAGATATAAACATATGAAAGATAATTGAACATAAACGAATAAATAAATAATCCGATGTGAACCTGCTGAGATACAATGTCATAAAGAATATAAAGGATCATATGAGAATGAAGGTCAAAGAATAATACAGAAATGGTAAGAGGGGTAGTAACGGAATTTGCTCAAGTACCAAAACATTTCATTCAAACATTTCATTTCACATTTCATTATACCGACAATTCCTTTATTGTACATAGTTTCGACCTATGGGGATGGATTTTAGTCGACCAGCATTTCTGATTTCTAAATCGGGTTTATGGGTTGTGTTGTATTAAGTTTATTTATTAGTTAATATGAGATAATTATTTTCGATTATTAAAATGCCGGACTGAACGTGGATCTTGTTTGTACATTGAATGAATAATTGTACGTTTTGGTTAAATAAACTTGAAGACATTGAAAGTATTTGAAACCCTAAACCTAATGACACTTTATCGTATTTGTAACCCTAATTAATCATTAAATGATATTTAATATGTTTTTAAAAAACCCTAAGTTGACTATATGTAGAAACTTACTTAATATGTTATGAACCCTAATCGTTAGATTCGTTGAAGAAATCGTAACGTCTATTGATTCGTTACTTCCTTCAATTGTATTAAGGTACGGATATTCAGTTTTCCTTTTAAAGATTCTTCATTTGCATTTTTGTATTGGTACGGATATCCGGATACCCATTTCTTTACATCGTTATCGGTTGGTTCGTTTGTTTGATTACTCTTCTCATGATTCGTATTAATACTTTGATTTACTATTACTTTGATATGAAACCTTTGATATTGAACCATTGATATGAGCCTTTTGTTATGATCCATCTGATATGAACCCATTTGTTATGACCTTTGTTTCGATCCATTTGATTTGACCCATTTGCTCAAGGTACCTATCCCTATCATGAAGGTAACATGGCCATGTCATTTGAGGCACCAATGGCATGACACTTTCTGTGGAGGTGTTATTGATCCACGCGTTTCCCTTACTGTATATGTGGCCATATCTGAGTATGTATGCTAGCCTTGAGCTAGGGTATGTTGCTAATCTGTTTTTGCAGGGAAGCTTATGGATGCATCCTAGGCATAATGTTTATGTTCTGAAATGATTAGTGATTGTTGTGCGTGCCATGTACGCCATTTCACTTCTGGGAGTTAGCTACTCCATTTGGTACTTNAACGTAGGTTGTCACACGTACCAATTATTATTATGTCCAAACAAGATCACGTTAGTCCGGCATTTTAATAATCGAAAATATTTATTACATATTAACTAAATATATTTAACTTAATAAACACAACCCATAACCCGATTTAGAAATAGAATGCCTGGTCGACTAAATCAATCATAGGTCGAAATATGAAAAAGAAATAAAAGTCGACTGATCCAATATTCGAATTTGCGTTAATATGCTTACGTCAACAGTATGTGTACTCTATTCAAACCCACATGTATTGAATATATTTTATTACTTAAGATACCTTATAAATAGATTTAATGTTAAGAATTATATACCATGTCAATGACTTAAATTTAAATAATATCAAAACAATGTCAGCCAATTATATGATCTCACAACACACTCTATATTTATTTCATACTTACTAAACGTACAGTTAAGAGCCGATCGTTTATTTGTAGTCATTAATGGTGATTTGTGTTTGATTGTTATACTAGTATATATTATGGTTCTATTGACTTATAATTTAAACACTACTGATAATATGGCTCGACGTTACCTCCAAAGGAACTACTACGAACTGAGACTTGACTTGAACGACTACGAACACATCGGAATCACATACAGCAACTCGAAACTCTCGTTACTCCCATCGTGAACCCAAAAGTGTGATCTGAACCTGAACCGCAACTCAACCCAATACGAGGCCTCTAACATGAATGGTAAACGTGAACCCAAAACTATGCACAACCACACCTCGTTCAATTGACAGGAAGAAAAGAAGAGTACAACAACAAAGTTGATTATTTGTTGAAGGTTGGCGTTTGTTGGTGTTCGAATGGAGGAACAAGGACCTACGTTTTGACTCTTTATAATATAAGGTAAACATATGGAGCGTACATATTACCATTTAATATTTTACTGGGCCATAAAGTCTAATTAGGGGGTGGTTAAGGAGATTTAAAAGATGTAAATGGACTCTTAATGGGATTTCAATATGGGGGTTTAAACATTTTCGGTTAGTTAACTTGGCCCATTAATGAGATAGAAATGGGGTGTTTAATTTGGATCAAATGAGGTTTAAATGTTTTGTTAATTACTTAAACTTTATTATTACAAAATTTAACCTAGTTTAGGTTTACAATTACATTTAATAATAAACGTATCGTAGGATTTTTAAAATTTTCAAATTTATACGTAATTTTAGGTTTACGAATTTTAGGGTTTTACACTTTGATTTAGAAGATCCAAGAAGAAGCTTAACTCAATCACTCAAAGATGGAGATGGAAAACAATCAGTCAAACTCTTCTGTTCCAAGACTTCCCAAACTTAAACTTAATGAGTTTGAGATGTGGAGGATCATGATAGAGCAATATTTTCTCATGTCAGATTATGCTTTGTGGGAGATCATCTTAAATGGTGATTCCTTCAAGCCTCAACAAAAGACTGAGAAGATTGGAGACAAAGATGTTATAACAGTTTCTGTGCCTACTACAACAGATGAAAGCAAACAAAGAAAGAATGATCTGAAGGCCAGAAGTTCATTGCTCATGACTCTTCCAAAAGATCAAATAATAGCATTCACAAAGTTCAAAACAGCAAAAGAACTTTTTGAAGAGATCTGTTCAGTGTTTGGTGGCAATGATGCTACTAAGAAGACACAAAAGACATTGTTGAAGCAAAGCTATGAAAATTTCTCTACTTCAAGCAATGAATCTCTTAACAGCATATTCACCAAACTACAGAAACTGGTTACTCAATTGACTGTGTTTGGAATTGAGGTGGAAAGGGAAAACCTCAACTTGAAGTTTCTAAGAAGTTTGCCTGCTGAGTTTCACACTAATGTTACAGTTTGGGAAAACAAACCTGAAATTGAAACTATGAAGCTCAATGACTTATATAATAATTTCAAGCTAATTGAGCAAAGGTTAAAGATGGCAGGAAAGCTAGGTTCAAGCTCTAGTAGCTTGGCATTGATGTCAACTTCAATTGACAATGATGACAGTGAAACTGATAGTGATTATGAATTTGCCACTGCTGGTTCAACTATTTCCACTGGTAATGCTCTTGTTAGCACTGCAGGTTCTAAGAAGAAGGTTGCTGGTATAGGTGATCCCACCTTTTATGCATTCATCTCTACTCAAGTGAATGGCTCTATATTGACTCATGAAGACATAGAGCAAATTGATGATGATGACTTAGAAGAGATGGACATAAAGTGGCAAATAGCTCTTCTTAGCATGAGGGCTAGGAAGTTTTTCAAGAAGACTGGCAAGCCAATCCACATTAATGGAAGTGAGACTGCAGGATTTGATAAGAAGAAAGTGGAGTGTTTCAACAGTCACAAGTTGGGACATTTTGCTAGGGAATGCAGAAGACCAAGGAAGCATGATAATAGATCCACTTGGTATAAGTAGAAGAAAGAGCCAACAGTGGAAGAACCAAAGGCAATGTTGGCAATTGATGGTGTAAGCTATGATTGGAGTTTCATGGCTGATGTTGATGAAGAGCAATCTACAGAAGCTGGTTTCATTACTATAGAACATGCTCTCATGGCTTTCTCTGACTCTAAGGTACAAAATTTTGAAAATTGTTCTAAAACATGTAGGGCAACTAGAGAATGTAAAAGGCTTAATGAATTATGTGAGAGTCAAAGAACAGAGTTGTTTGCTGCTAATTATAATGTGTCAAATCTTAGGAGAGGCATATCTGTGTTAGAAAAACAACTAGAGCACTATAGAGAAAATGAATCTAAATTTAGTGATGATATGATTGTTATTAAAAGAGAGTTAGATCATAAGATAGTTGTGAATGAGGCATTAAAAGAAGAGGTTGAAAGACTTAAAAAGGTGAATGAAAATGTAAGTTTATATGTTGACACCTTGTTTTATCAATCTAATTCTATTGAAAAAATTTGGGATGCTCAAATAACTAATAAAGCTAAGTCTGGTTTGGGATACAATACTGTACCTCCACCACTTAGAGGTGTTCCAGCACCTCCAGGTATAGATTTAGCACATACTGGTCTAGAAGAATTTCAAGAACCTAAACTTGAATATGGACCTCCCAAAGTTGTTAAAAGTGAGGTAGAGGTTAAGCAGGACACTGATGTTTTTGAGAGTGCTAGTGATTCATCTGTTATAGATGAAAATGTTAAAAACAGTGTAGAGAAACCTATCCCACAAGTTGTTAATACTATTACAGAAGAAGCTAGGAAACAAGTTAACAAACCTAGACAAACTGTAAAGTATGCTGAGATGTATAGAAAAAGGTCATCAACTCCTAGGGGTAACCAGAGGAGTTGGAATCATGTAAAATCTCAACAACTAGGTAGTGATTTTGTGATGAACAACAAAGCATGTTATACTTGTGGTAGTTTTGATCATTTACATGCTAAGTGTGGTTCTAATGGTGGGAGAAGGGAATTTTATGAAAAAAATAGGGTGAACACAAACAAGTTTCAAAGCAAAACACACCCTAATTCTCACAGCAACATGATCCCAAGAGCAGTACTTTTGAAAAGTGGACTTCAAAGTTTTTCCACTGCTAAAACTGTTAACACTGCTTTTAATAAGTCACCTGTTTCAAGTGCAAAACCAAAAACTACTTTTGTTAAATCGGCACAAACAGGTAAAATCTCTTATTACAACAAAAAGGTTCAACATAAACAACAGTGGGTACCAAAAACTAAACAAGCAGTTTCCACTGCTCCTTCAAAAGTTTCCACTGTCAGAGTTGTAAATAAGAAAAAGGGGAACATGGGAAATGCTGTGAAGGCCTCAGCATGTTGGGAATGGAAACCTAAAGGAATAAACACTATAACCAATCCCAATGGTGTATCAATGACCTTTGATAGATTTAACTATATTGATACACGAGGCAGATCCAAGTCAATCATGGCTTGGGTCTCCAAAAGAAACTAACTTCTTTCTTTTATGTGCAGAAACATCCAAGGGCAAAAAGGTCAGATCAAGGAATTTCAGTTAGTGGATGTTCAAGGCACATGACTGGAAACGTGTCCTATTTATCAAACTTTGAACCTTTTGATGGACAAAATGTCAGCTTTGGAGGAGGAGTTAATGGTAAAGTTACTGGTAAAGGTGTTATTAAAACTGGTAACTTGGATTTTGAACCTGTGTACTATGTGAAAGAGCTTCAGTATAATCTTTTTAGTGTGTCACAGATGTGTGACAAGAAAAGCAATGTTCTTTTTACTGAAGAAATGTGCTATGTCCTTTCTAAGGATTTCAAGATGCCTGATGAGAGTCAAATCCTTCTTAAAATCCCTAGAAAAGGCAATTTATATAGCTTTGATATGAACAACATTGTTGCTAAAAATGATTATACTTGCTTGCTTGCAAAGGCCACAGTGGATGAATCCATGCTATGGCATAGAAGACTTGGTCATATTAACTTTGTTGATCCCAGTTAAGCAGTTGATCTAGAATTACTATCTTAGATAAACCAAGACAATAATGTATAGAAGCTGACTTGTATGTAACCTTAATTACTATGCGGAATATAATAATTAACTTAAGAAGAACACGAACACAAGTGATTCACACCTTAAACACTTCAATATAATTAATACGAGCACTCTGAATAGTGCTAGGGTTTTACAACCTTGAAGTGTATGAATACTAGAATAATACGTACTCTAGTCTAACCCTAGGATCACCTTTTATACACCAAGGAACCCTACGGGCTTACATCAACTTTCTACACAAGACAAAGATATTCTAATACAATAGAATATTACAAAACATCTTTACCATAAATATAAAGACGTGTATACAAACTTATCATCAAGCAGCAGAGATAGTACAGCAGTATCCTTCCAGCAGTAGAGTTACAGCAGTAGAGTCTTCTAGCAGTAGAGTAGTCTGCCAGCAGTAGAGATACCTCAGAAGTAGAGTTAGCTTTAAACCCAACAATCCTCCCCTAAACTTGATATTTTCCCTGAAAATATGCAAGTTTCTTGCAAGCTCAAATACACACCAAGAGGATGCTTTCAAACACTCTATCTTCTCTCTGTTTCTTTAACACTTTGCTGCTCAATTCTTTCAATCAGACTTTGAAGATCAGGAGTCACTTCTGAACATCTAATCTTAGCTTCAAGCATGGCTTCAAGAACTCCAGACTTCAAAGGATAATCTTTCTCCACAAACATAAAGACATCAGCTCCATCTTGAGTAGACACATGATGTACATTACATGAGTTGTAATGTTTCCATATTAAGTTCTTGCTGTCTGCAACAAGCCTCCAATGTCTGTCACTAGGATTTGGATTGTACATTCTTTGAAAACATACCCATAATTCCTTTGCCTTCACATTCAAAGGATCTTCATGAAGATTCTTTGACTTAATCAAACTCCATAAGGTATGTATGTCAGATCTATCACAAGATCTCACAAGATCTTCAAAATCTCTGTACACTTCCACTTCACCTCCAATTCTGATTATCTTCCAAGCTTTAAGAAACTCATCTTCAGTTACATCCCAATCTACAATTTGTTTTCTTGCTTGGGCTGGCTCAATAAACACATCATTTAATTCTATCAAAAATCTGTCATCAGCAACCTTTTGATGTTGTTCATCAACCTGTTCAATCAAATCAGCAGAGGTAGCTCCATCCATCTTTGCCTTCTTAACTCTTTCTCTACAGGCAGCCATATGCTCATCATGCCTCTTTATCCAATTTTCTTCTGCCTCAGAACCCATTGGAATGAACATCTTATTCATTTTGTACCCAGAATAATAATGCAGCATAACTTCATCATGTCCCATTCCCTTGAACTGATGCATCTTCCATCCACACTGAGCAACCAAATATATCTTCATTTGTTTGACAACTTGTGCTTCAGAAGCCTTTCTTTTCCTCTTCTTCTGTTTACCTTGATAACTTGCCAACACATATTCATCAGCCTCAGCAATTATCTTCCCAATGAACTCATTCATCTGCTCAGTCTTTTGCTCTTCACTCAAAGTACTATCTGCAGTCAATTCAAGACCTTTCTTATACACCTCAGGATTCTTTCTCATCAAATACTCAACTTCTGCAGGTGTAGGTACATATCCAACTAAATTACTTGCAGACTTTACTTCAACCTGTTCAGCTCTCCTAGACTTCAAGGCCTCAAGAACTTCATGTTCAGCTAACAATCTAGCCTGTTCATCTACACCAGCCCCATCTGAATCACCCATAGCAAGCTCCATGGCTAAAGCTCTATCAGCATCAATTAATTTTTCTTTAGGCCAAAACTCCTTAGGAACTTTCTTGTATTCATTATCATCATCACTTGAGTCAGATACATCTTCTTCAACAAGCTTTGCTTTACCTTTATCAGAACTAGAAACTATAGATTTTGCCTTTGGTACTATTGGTGTAGGTTCTCTGATAGATACACCTTTTATGGGTAACTTGGATACATGAACTGGTTGGGATAAAGATATAGGTTGAGATGGTGTAATGTTTATTGGCTCAATTTGAAGTGGTTGAGATGTTTGTTCATTTTGAAATTTCTCTTGAAGCATCAACAAGGTTTCAGCAACAGAGTTATCACCAGAACCTGAACCAGCAGCAGAGATTTCAACAGCAGTAGACTCTGGAGCAGTAGAGTCCTTAACATGTATTGTTTTATCTATAACTGCTTCTTGATCATTCATATCAACTACCACATAACCATCCACATTATCACCACTATCATCTCCTTTTGCCTCCCCTGAAACCAAACCAGTGCCTTCTAAAATCATCTCTGCTTCAACACTTTGCTCAACAATAGTAGCAGTAGTCTCCTTCTCAGCAGTAGTGTTAGCAGCACTGTCTATTTCCATAGCAGCAGTGTTAACAGCAGCATTGTCAATAACTTGAGCAGCAGAGACTTGACCATCATAAACAACATCCTCCCCTGAAACTGAGCTTTTCCTCCCCTGTTTGGAAGCATCCTCTTCCATAGCAGCAGTGTTGGTTGAAGAAAGTTGTTTCTGCATTTCATCCATTTGTTGCTTCATAGATTTGATCAATTCCCCCTGAGCAGCAGTGAGAGCCTCAAGAGCAGTAACCTTGGATTCCAAGTCATAACACTTGGTTTCCAAAGTGGTACAAGTTTCCCTCAATTCCTCAATTTGTTTCATACTAGTCTCATCACTTCGACCTGTGTGACCTGGTCCGAGAGGTGAATCATTGACATTGTCATTTTGTACAGGTGGAGTATCCATCAATTCATTTGTTTCAAGTCTGTCCTCCTCACTTCGGGATGTGTAACCTTCCCTGAGAGGTGAGTCATTGGACACAAACCCAGTATCAAACCTAGTTTGAACACCTGAGCCCCCTATAATATCCATTTGGCTAGGGAATCCATCTCTAATGTTTAACTCAGAAGAGTCATCCATAGGAGATGTTGCCTTGGATTGGGTCTTAAGTATGTTAACACTGTCCTGCTCTGCTGCTAAGCTAGAAGCAGTAGTGTCAGCCCTCACCAACTTGTCACCTACATCACCTGTGACAGCCCCATCTGCTACATTTTCCATCCTAACACTGGTCTGGGGTAACTCAGTGTTCCTTGAGGCTTTCCTACGGGTATAGGTCTTTTGTATGGGAATAGNATGATTGGCGTGTCTTCAAAAAGGTTAAATTTAGTTGGACGAAAGCGAAAACAAATTGATGTGACTCAAGTTTTAGAAATTTCTTTGCGTCTTCGAATGAATATCCGGTGATCTCTTGCAAATTCAATTAGCTTTGCGAAATCAACGTTGCATAGAAGAATTCAAAAAGGTGCGCTCAAACCACACACAAATGCCATCAAGCCGACTCCCACTAACGAGAATAATAAAGCAAGGTTAGAATTTTGTTTATCGATGCTTAGTTCACCTTTGCCCAATAACACTCCTACTTTCAATAATATGTTTAACATTATTCACATTGATGAAAAATGGTTCTACACGTCAAAACCGTCAAAACGTTATTACCTAGTTCTCAGTGAAGAAGAGTCGTTAAGGACATGTAAATCCAAAAAGTTTTTAACAAAAGTCAGGTTTCTTGCCGCGGTTGCGCGATCTAGATTTGATGCATTTGGAAATATTTTCCGGAAAAATTGGCATATTTCCGTTAACAACCTTAGAACCGGCAAAACGCTCAAGTAAAAATCGTGTTGCAGGAACATTAGAAACAAAACCCATTTTTTCGGTGACAAAAGAAGTTACAAGGTCATGGTTAATAGAGAAAGTTCTTCCGGCTATTAGAACTAAATGGCCACAAGGTCACACAAGCCAGATTTTAATTCAACAAGATAATGCTAAACATCATATTGATGTTCATGATGGTGATTTTATTCGAGAAGCATCTCGCGACGGGTTTGATATTAGACTCCGCTTCCAACCGCCAAATAGTCCCGATTTAAATGTATTAGATCTTGGTTTTTTTCGGGCAATTCAATCACTTCAAGAACAAGAGTCTTTGAGAACAATTGATGAGTTGGTTTGTGCCGTTCAAACGGCTTTTGAAAAAATGTTATCACATGAGCTTAATAATGTGTTTTTAACTTTACAAACTTGTATGAAAGAGATCATGAAAGTTCGCGGTGGCAACAATTATCAAACACCACATATCGGTAAAGCCAATTTGAACGAGAAGGAAAATTACCACTACAAATTGAATGTGAAGAAAGTTTGATAAATGATGTCTATTCATATATTTGGGCGCTTAGAAAAACCACAAATGACTAAAAGGAAATGGCACGAGTAATATGCAATGTTAATGGTACGTAAAAGAAATGAATGGAAAAGATACGTAGAAGAAACGAAAAAGACTCTTTTTGCTTTTTGGTGTACATGTCATGTTGAAATGTAAGGAATGGTAAGAGTAGCATGCACTATTATTGACTTTTACTTTATTTTGTATTTTGAAAAAATTAATCAATGGGAATATGTGTTGTTAGTCTATTTTCATTCTCTTTTTTATATTGTAGCATGTATTATTCACTAGATATTTTAGAGGGGTAAAATTGGAAAGTTTGATATTAATAGTTGTGCACCTTTAGAAGTGGATTTGGGACAACCCAAATTGACAAAATGGACTTATAAAATGGGACGGAGGGAGTAGCACGTAAATTGAATCCTTTTATCACCAAGGATCTTATTTCACGAAACTAAAGCTCTAGAAGCATAATGACAAACTTTCTTTACTTTAGAATTATATGGAGGAAATAATAATTCCCTTTTTAACCATAAATTTCACAAGGCATGTAAATTTGAGATCGTCTAACGAGTGCGCTGGTTAAACCGTATTTATAAAACATAAACTTTCCTTTCAGATTAAAATTTGCATGTAGCTTGCCCTGAGGTCACCCGTTATACAAACCCTCTTGATATAATGCTTTGAGGTTGAAAGGGAAGTAGATAAGCGGATTCCTACCCGTAGTCCTAAGGAGTTGATCACTCGTTAAAACTCGCATAAATCCTATGCCAGATGACGTATTGTTTGGAGTTTCAAACCAAAATGTGCATTTACACACAGATTTAAGATCATTTGAGGACCAAACTTTTTTTACATACCAAGGGACTAATCTCCACCCTCCATCTTCCCTCCATCTTTATTTGATCTAATAGATGAGATTAATCCCAACAATTTAAAAAACCCACTTTGTCACAACTCATAATTTCAGGTCATTTTCAAAACCTCGAAAATTTACTATTAACCGATCACTATTCATCATTCACTATTCATCGTTTTCAGGATCAGTTTGTGATTTTGAGAAGCGTTCAAAAATTTTACTATTCACGTAACACTATTCATGATCATCATGCATCATCAGTATATTAGGTCACGCACGGATATGCATTATTTTAATTTACGTATGTTCAAATATTTAATAAACGTTGCCACTCAGTTTTACTACTAACATATACCCGATACTCCCGTCTACGATCCTAATATATTTTCATACTCATTATTCTAATATAAAAATTATATTATTAATTTACCCGGCGTTTTGAGACCTGTTACTATATTTTACGATATACGCTGAAAATTCCGTCGAATCACGATATCTTAACACTACAATTATTTTAACACCCGATTCTCATCAGGAATGTAATTTCATAATTTTTACAACGTCGTTACATTTTATTTGATACAGTTAAACCTTATTTATAGCAAACTCGGTACCCGGTATCCCCTAAAACTAATAATATTTAGGGGAAATATTAGCTGCAACAAAATGCAGCCAACTGGCTGCAACTACACCAAATATCTAGTGCCCAACTCAAATTTTTTTCATTTAAGCGCCAAGTTTTCCCTCCATATATTATTAAATTATTAAATTGCAAACTTAATAAAATCAGTAATTATTGATAAAATCTTCATCTTAAATACGCAAATTCATTCTTACTCCTTTTATTATTATAACTAAATCAATCTTTACTATGAACTATGAATTTTCAAACTGCTAACTCAAGCGACGAGGTGCAGATTATATTAGGTTTGATCATATGTTTCTGTTACCTTTATGATTCTTCATTAATTTCCTTTATGATTCTCAAACTTTTTTTTTTAATTATCAGATGAAGGTGAACATACACAAATTGACGATATTGACAATAATTGTTATCTTGTGAATGATGAAGAAGACGAAACGGATCCAACAAATGTGTTCGATCAATCTATCAGGTACTCTATACTTGGGAAAACTTTTGAAAACTTGGATGTTGCTTACGATTTCTATAATGAATATGGTCTATCAAAGGGTTCTGGGATTCGTAAGAATCAAGTTCATCGGCGTAAGAAAACCAACGAAATTTATAGGAGGATATTTGTGTGCAACAAACAAGGTTTTAAGGATATGAATGATAAGAGACATCTAGGAGATAACGTGAAACGTCGTTGTATTACACGAACCGGATGTGAGGCCATGATGCAAGTGACTTTGTTGCATGGGCAATGGGTTGTAGACAAGTTTATTAGTGAACATAATCATCCATTTGATCTTCCATCACATGTACTAAAACAAAGATCTCATAGTATATTTCATCGTTCTCACGAATGTAAAGATGTTGTAACTTTATTGTCAAACGCGGGTATGAAACCTTCGGAAATCACTAAAGTAGTGAATGCGTTTAGAGGTAATAAAGAAGATAATCTTACTCGAGTTCAGTGTTCCAACATTGTAAGCAACAAAAGGAAATATAACATAGGCAAAGAGTGTGTTCTGGGCCGATGGGAGATCTAGGTGTTCTTATTGTCAGTTTGGTGATGTTCTTGTTTTTGATACTACTTACAAAACAAACAAATTTAGTTTGCCATTTGCTCCTTTTGTTGGAGTCAATCACCATGGACAATCTATTTTATTTGGGGGGCATTGTTGGAAAATGAGACCGAGAAGACATTTACATGGTTGTTTAAGCAATTTCTAAAATGTATGAACGAGTGTCCACCAATTTCTATAATAACCGACCAAGATTTGGCAATGGGCAATGCGATTGCTAAGTTTTTCCCAAAACAAGGCATCGATATTGTGCTTGGCATATTCAAAAGCACGTTTTAGAACATCTTCGATCGTTACGATGTCATTACGATGACTTTCAAGATACATATACTCAGTGGGTCAAAACACCAAACGTTGAGGATTTTGAATCAAAATGGGAAGACATAAAGGAGAAGTATGACATAGGCGAAGATCATTGGTTGAGCAACATTTGCGTCACTTTTGGATAAAAGCATATTTAAAAGATACATTCTTTGCTGGAATGACTACCAGTGGACGAAGTGAAATAACAAAATAGCAATAACTAAAAGCATCTATAAAAAGTTATCTTGAATCCTAAAAGTTAATCAGAATCAAAATATTTTCACACAAAAAGTTAATGAATCATATAAGTTGTCGTTCATGATAATAGCCCAGCAAACTAATTAATCCGCCACAGCACATTTCATGGAAAATAACATAATACTTATTCAACTTACACAACCAGCAATACCTATAGTATATAAGCTAGCAACTCATTCTTTCTATTGCCAATGTGGGATCAAATACATCAAAAAAAAAAATGTATCAACACACATTTTACGTATAAGCTATCCACATTTTATTATGCCGGTTCTATATTTGTTTGCTTTAATAAGTTTTTCTAATGCATGTTGTATTCTTTTTCTATTACACTGTACATGTATTCTTGATACAATAATCTCATATTAATGTTATAAAATTTCTTGTTCATAAATAAAAATGAGAAGCTAAAAGTTCACCTTATTAAATACCAAAAATGTCATGGCCTTTTTAAGCTTGCATTGTCTGAAAATACAACAACTAACGGTAGGAGCTTGAGTTTCGAAGATTTGTTCATTTTTCACCGACGGTGTCAGTTTTGTTTAACTCTGAGCTCGAACAACAAATTGATATTATCGGAACGTTGTTATCAACCTTTCAACCCTAATAGTGATGATATCAATTAAGTTGTATTTACCATTTCCTATGTTTCACATGCTTTATTTGCTCCATAAACATGTCAACTATTTCAATAATTTTGTCCTCATTATTCTCTCTACCTCGAGTTGTTATGGTAAACTGTACACCGTCAAGTAAAACTTACTAGTGTCTTATACATTGAAAAGAGCAAAAACATAAGCCTTGTCATTTATCTTGCGCAAGATCTTGTATGCTCCGTATTCTTTTATTGTAACTTAATATACAAAATCGAATGGTTAAATCATTGGTAGAAAGTTGTAACTACCTGCATCCCATAATTATTATATACATTAAAATCTTCTCATATTTAAATTAACATTGTCCGATAAGAAATAGGAAGATAAAGTTACTATTCTTGTTACACTTATAATATTTCACAAGGTAACATACTTCCTCTCCATCCTATATTAAGTGTCCACTTTTTTGTGATGCACAAAGTTTTAGAAATCTCGCTAACTACACTCATCACCAATCAAATATCATATCTACAACTAAAGTATTATTTCATTGGTTGAAATACAAAGTAAAGACTTATTATATGACATATCAAAATAGTAATGTGAAGATTTAATGTGGGACAAAAAAAAGTATCATGGTTACTATTATAGTAAGTAAATAAAATTCTCTTGTCATCTCTACAGAGTATATATAAAGAGAAAAAAGCATTTAGTTACAACTCTTGAAACGAGAACTTAGAATAACTAATCTAGTCTTACCGTCTATCCTTTGTGATATTATATTTTATAAACGGAAAGTTTGACCAAAGCCATTCAGACACAAAACATTACATGGAGTACAATTTTACAACTATAGTGTTAGATATATAAGTTTGTTCATGAATCTATGTTGGATAAAGTCACAAAATCAACACTCTTTTCTTTCCTCAAACTTTTGTTTCAAGTGACATAACCACCACATCTCTATCCTCGCAGCCTCACCCGTATACACACAAACACCTCATGTCACCCACAATATCATTATTCCTTTTCACTCGACTCCATCTTCAAGCCGTCATACAGTCTCTCGGCAAACACATTCCAACAAACTCACTCGTCACATTTTTTTGAAAACATTAACAAAAGCAGCCATTAATCATGACATACCTTGTCATAGGCAGAAATCACTATGATAATTTGCCCAAATTGTATATATCTAGTCAGGTCCGTGCATTTCATGACCTTGTAGTGATGGTGGTTTGTCATGAGTAGATGTGGCAATTTCGACCCATTTATATGAAAACGGGTGAATCTGGGTTGTATCCTATTAACAACGGTGGAACCTGTCAAATGTATAATATTAGCTATACTTGAATAGATGAAACGGGTAAAAAAATTCAAGAGTCGCCTAACCGGTACGGAAAAGATGTTAGAATTAGCTTTTGTATACATAGCCTATTTACAGAACACAAAAACGTACAAAATGCGCTCGTCTCAACCTAACCTGTTTTATACTTTTATCCTCACATAATNGTATAATATTAGCTATACTTGAATAGATGAAACGGGTAAAAAAATTCAAGAGTCGCCTAACCGGTACGGAAAAGATGTTAGAATTAGCTTTTGTATACATAGCCTATTTACAGAACACAAAAACGTACAAAATGCGCTCGTCTCAACCTAACCTGTTTTATACTTTTATCCTCACATAATAACTATTTTTGGCATTTAGGCAAACTAAATCTGACATTTTCCTCGACCTGGTCATATTGCAACCACTAAAATGGATTAAACTACAATATATGTGAATTATTATGTGCATAATCAGATGATGGTTTTCCTTTACCTCTTGACCAAATTAATTGGTGTATATCTTTATCATGTGTCCAGGCTTCTACCATACCATGTTGTAGCAGATTATGAAGCCGAAGAAGATGATAGAATCCTCGACGCCGACACCACAGGCCAAGTTCTATCTCGTAATGGGATCAAAGCATTGCCAACAAAGTTTTGGAATTCACTGTTGGCATCGAATTTAATCAAGAATCATAAGTCCTTGAAAGTCGCTTGGAACATAACTCTTATTTTTTGTACCTTTCATGAAAAATTTAAATTCAAGATATTAAAGCGTTTAACTTGTACATGTTAATTTTAAGGTAAAAAGCTTCACTTATTGTGATTGAAAAGCATTTAACTTTTCCAACCAGTTATACTTGCTGGAATGTTATCTACAGTAATATTTATTTTCTATCTACAAAATAGAGTTATTTACTATTCAGCTTGCCCCAGATAAGCCAAGTTATTAACTCGAGATGTATGCGGCAAACCAAGATATTCTTGTGATTGAAAATAGACTTTCTGTACATTTCATGTAAAATTTAAATTCAAGATATTAAAGCGTTTAGCTTTTACACGGTATTTTAACGGTAAGAGCGAAAAGCCTTAACTTATTGTGGTTGAAAAGCATTTAACTTTTTCAACGAGTTATACTTGCTTGCGCTTTACATCCAGTAATATTTATTTCTAGCTACAAAATAAAGGTATTTCCTATTCAGCTTGCTCAAATAGGGCAAGTTATTAAATCAGATGTATGCGACAAACCAAAATATTCTCGTGACCGTTTCGCACTCTTTTTATTTAGTTTTTATTATTCTCCTAACTCAAGAACACTAAATAAATTTACAACTTTCTTTCCTTTCTTTTTTCCTTTTCTTTTCGAGAACACATTATAAATGTAGTTTTTGAGCTTGTATCATGTAAACAGTCCAAATTGAATTCGGGAACACAGTGCAGTTGTCGGGCTTGCATCCTGTAAGCATTCAAGTGTAGTCGCAACGGATTTGTTGTAACCATATCAATATAATCTTAGTCCACCGAAAAATGAAAATAAAAACTAAACACAACTATAAGAATAACTTTTTTAAAAGCCACATCTGCGCTCCTCATAAGAGACATGACATACTATTTAAATAATTTCAATACATAATCACTAACAGTTAACAACAGAGAAAACCAATACCCAAATTAACCTACTACATGATATTTAGAACTTCAACATACAAACTACTGAAGGATATTCTCAACTTTAACATACAAATACAGGTTATAACAACTATTTATCTTGTATTCAAATCGAACTCACCCCCTTCGCGCCAATCACTTTGCACACCTGCATCCCCATTCTCCCTTTCTTCATCATTCAAAAAATCCTCAGAAGGTTCTTTCTCATCTCTCTGATTATTATTGTTCGGCCATCCATTCATCATTTCATCAGGATTCACATCTTGTTCTTGCTCAGCCATTGACCCCATTGCACTTGCACGTATCGGTGCCCTAGCCATCATCTCAGCACGAGCTTGTTGCTCTTGTGCCATGGCAGCCATTCTCATATTAGCTGCATGTGCATCTCGGCCTGCTTTTTGTTGTTTCTCCATTTCTGACCTTGTTTCAAATAATGCTCGTCGTTCTTCTTGAAGGAGAGCTTGTTCAACCAATAATCTCTCTTCTGATCTGAATTCCCCTATGGCTCGTTTGCGGGAAATGATATTGAAGGCAAGTACTTGTTTCTCAAAGGTGGCGGTGAATTCCGAAACTTTGTTGGCAATGCTTTGATCCCATTGTTGAGTACGAGATAGAACTTGGCCTGTGGTGTCGGCGTCGAGGATTCTATCATCTTCTTCGGCTTCATAATCTGCTACAACATGGTATGGTAGAAGCCTGCACAGATGATAAAGATATACACCAATTAATTTGGTTACGAGGTAAAGGAAAACCATCATCTGATTATGCACATAATAATTCACATACATTGCAGTTTAATCAATTTTAGAGAATGCAATATGACCAGGTCGAGCAACATGTCAGAGTTGGTTTGCCTAAATGCCAAAAATAGTTACTGTGTGAGGATAAAAGTATAAAACAGGTTAGGTTGAGACGAGCACATTTTGTACGTTTTTGTGTTCTGTAAATAGGAAATGTATACAAAAGCTAATTCTAATATCTTTTCAGTACAGGTTAGGCGACTCTTGAATTTTTTGACCCGTTTCATATATTCATGTATAGCTAATATTCTACATTTGACAGGTTCGACCCTTATTGATAGAATACATCCCAGATCCAGCCGTTTATATACAAATGGGTCGAAATTGCCACATCCTCATGGCAAACCACCATCACCACAAGGTCATGAAATGCAGGGACCTGACTAGATACAATGTGGGCCAATTATCATAGTGATTTCTGCCTATGACAAACTGTCTGGCTAGGGATCTCATTTGGCCAAATACTTGAGCTCAAGCCCCTTTTGTAATGAACTAATGATCTCTATTCAAGCAGTCGAGCTTGAGTACAAAACAGTGTTCGTTAATTAAGTTAATAAGTCAAGCTCCCCGACACTAATGTTCAACTATACTGGTCCAAAAACTCATTTACTTTTTGAGCCGACCAAGTTATATGCATCTGTATGCGTAGAAATATACAGGAGCTAGTGAAAAGTTCAATGGAGCTCAAGCTGTAGCTTGACTAAGCAAGCTAATTGTGTTCTGAGGTCATACCAAAACCATTAAGCGAGCCTCTAGCACAAACTTGAACACTGATAAAAAATAATAAACTTGACTGTATTCTGAAAAAGAGGTCAATCTCAAGACGAGCATGGGCCTTTATTGGGATTATCTAGCAGATATTACTCAGCTTGTACACACCTAGAGTTATTTAAAGCCAATTAAAAATTGAAATATAACCGCGGAGTTGAGGTGTGGCAATGACAGAAAGCCATGGAGAAAAATAATAACGTTCCTAAGAAAATCACACATGTATAGACTTGCAAGTTGAAGCTCATGCAACTTATGCATGCAGCAGTTGCACACTGTGCCAAAGCTCATAAAGAGCTTGTCGGACGAAACAGTCCTGAAACTTTAAAGGACTAGAACCTAGCGCAACTCTTATTTGGGTATAAAGACATGAATACTCTTGCAATACCGAACATTAAGAACTCACTAAGTGACGTCTTTGACAAAATGAGCAGTAAGAATGCATACAGAAACCAAGAATGCATCAATTTTGACTTAAAATGACATATGGTGCAAAGTTACCCTAAAATGGTTAAACTTAAGAAACAAACCAAGATGACTATCACTTAAGGGTGTATTTATCAAGATTCAAGATACGAAACCACTTAAGGGTGGCCTAGTGGTAAAAGGGCTTGTGACAATCACTCTAAAATGTGTGAGGTCTCAAGTTCAACTCCTGCTAGGTGCAAACAACCTTAAGTGGCCACGCCAACCTCCTGAAAAGGGAGGGCTTCACCTATGGTGGGTTCAAACACCGTGGATTAGTCGGCAAAAAAGTCGGAAACCATGGTTATCAAAAAAAAAAAAAANAAAAAAAAAAAAAAAAAAAAAGATTCAAGATACGCTACTGACAGCTGGCATCACTCAAAGAAAAAGCATATTTATACAAGTTAGACAAAAAGCGCAACCCACAATAAACAGCAGATGCTTTTCAGAGTTCATTGAAGAAATTCTTTGGAAATTTTTATGAAGAATAGATATCTTATACCATTGAAACCTGATAATCCACTCCAGCAACCAATCACCAACCATTACTGACACAGTGACACACACACACAAAAAAGTACCCATCAACTAAATCCCCTAAACCTTATACATATTTTGCCCAATCTGATATGATCCTGACACCAATAAGCCCCAACATAGATTTCTAGGATATAATTTTTTATAATTACTAATAATTATTGAACTAACACACTAAAAAAAGTATAGCAAAGATAAAGAAGGAAACTGGAGCTTGTAAAATAGGGGAAGCGAGAGATGGCTTGTAGTTGTCTGTTTTGTTGTTGGATTTGTTGTAATAATAAGAATCGTTGTTGCTGTTGTTGTTGTTGGGAATGTTGTTGGGTTTGTTGATTTTGTTGTTGTTGTTGTTGTTGAATTGATGGTTTGAGTCTTCCATTTTGTTTCAGGATTTTTGTTGGAAATGGAAGAAAGAGTCTCGGTTTTCTCCTTTGCTATCGGATGGAGTGAGGAAAGATTAATGGGAAAGGGAGGTAAGTTCAGACAATGGGGTGGTTAGTTTGGTATGTTTAGGGGGTGTATGGATTGCTAGAGAATAAGTACTTTTGAATTTTGTACAGAATTTAATTTTTAAATTTTTTGTTAACAAAATAATCAACGAAACTTGCTTATGAAGTGTTTATGGTCTCCAACAGAAGTGTAAGATTAGTCAGGTTACTAATAATTATTAAACTAACACACTAAAAAAGTATAGCAAAGATGAAGAGGGAAATTGGAATTTGAAAAATAGGGTAAACTCAGAAAGGATTTACACACATTACAGACAATACGATGCGGAAGGGAAAATGTCACTTCAAATTGCTAAAAGTACATTCAGTGTAGCAAAAGCTGAAAGTGATAGCATAAGAATGAACAAAAGAAGAGTGACACAAGCAAGCAGCATAAACTTAGTATAGCTTTAGAGTACTGAAGAAACACAATCTGTTAAACTCATATAATTTAAAAAAGTATATAATATGTAGACAGAACCAAGTACAAAGTATACTGATCATGGGACTGGCCTGCGGGGCAGGATTAAGTGAGCATTCCCCCCTCCATGAAGATAAGGAGAAGATTTGAATAGAAGTACGGCATCGGGGAATCAACCTAAGACTACTATGGAACATATTGTGCAATATACATAAACTATATTTCTCATACTAAAACTAAAAATATAGACTGAACATAGACCCTCCACAACCAGCCTGTATTTCACTAGTTCAGTTAGTTATTTACTTCTCTATATAAGTTGTGAGAGTTGCTATACTGCATTAATATTAAACATACCTTCATATTCTCCTATGTTTAGTTTCAAGACAATTTGCTAATACAAGTATTATGTATGCTACAGCATAACAAGATTGATACCCAAAAGTAAAGAACTGCAATTCATATACTACAGGACACAAACACAAAGTAACCTCATAATAAACAACCTGAATCCTGATAACCCCCAACAATACACATAGCTAAAGCCCGTAATACATAAAGAATCTACAGACCTACGCCGCATAAACATCAACATTTCTACAACTATGTGAATTACCAGTCTTAAGTTCATCCATAAAAAACGGATCGTCATAAAACACCAGAGCCACATACATCCAAGGTATTCTAATGTGGCCTCCGAATCTAAAAACCTTAAAAGCAGCTACATTGTAATCCTAACATTTACTAACCTTATACACCAAGTTCTCAAATTTTAACTATCTATTTTTTTTTCCCTAACCATGGTTATTGGTTTCCGACCTTTTTGCCGAATAAACCATGGGGTTTGAACAACCCACAGCCGCACAGACTCAAACCGGGTAAAGCCCTCCTTTTTAGGATGTTGGCATGGCCGGTTTAGGTTGTTTGCACCTACCATGAATTGAACTCAAGACCTCTCACATTATAGCAGTGGTACTCACAAGCCTTTTTGCCACTGAAATTTTTTGGGTAACCATGGTTTCCGACCTTTTGGCCGACTAATCCACAGGGTTTGAACCCACTGCCACACAGACTCAAACCAGGTAAAGCCCTCCCTTTTCAGGAGGTTTGTGTGACCTCTCAAATTTTAACTATCTTAAACCCCTAAATAACCATATCTTAAACCCCTAAATAACCATAAGCCAACATTCCACCACATTTCGCCGCACATTTATTAAAATTCACTATCACGGCCCTGAAACTAGCTACATTTATAAACTTAACACAAATTTCACCTCTCACATGCATCTTCAATACTCGCAAAGGGCTTCGTAACCCCTAAATAACCTTAAACCGACATTTAGGGGGTGTTTGTTTAAGCTTATATGTGGCTAATGAGTTTATTTGTTTTTCAGCTTATATTTCATAAGCCTCAATTTTCTGGCTTACTTTGAGACTTGAGGGCTTATATAAGTTTATTACGATATGATAAACTTATATAAGCCCATAAGTCTCAAACTAAGCCAGAAAATTGGGGTTTATGAAATATAAGCCAAAATCAAATAAGCTCATAAGTCATAACCCCACATATAAGCTTTAACAAACACCCCCTTAACCATGTTTGTCCGCGCATTTCAAAAAGTCAGCAAAGGGCTTAAAACTAGCTACATTTACAAATTTGAACCCTAAACTAAAACACAATCAATCAAACCTCTCACACGCATCTTCAACCATGTTTGGTCTCACATTCAACAAACTCATCATCTCGCCCTAAACCTATCTACATTCACAAAACAACACCAATTTCCAAAATTTCAAACATTCCAACCCTAAACAAACAACAAACCTCTCACACACGTCTTCAAGACTGGCAAAAGGCTTCTTAAACTCAGGATAACAAACATTCGACCACATTTAGTCGCACGTTTATTTAAATTCACTATCACGGCCCTAAATCGCAAAGGGCTTCGTAACCCCTAAACAACCTTAAAGCAACAACATTTAACCACATTTATCCGCGCATTTCAAAAAATCCTTAAACTACCTACATTTACAAATTCCAACTCTAAATTAAATTAAAAAACAAAACCAATCAAACCTCTCACACGCGTCTTCAAGGCTCGAAAAGGGCTTCTTAAACTCAGGATGACAAACGCGCCACGCATCCTGATACGCCATCTGCAGCTCCACCTGATTCGCAGGAGGCGGAGACCCAACTCCACCCACACCACCCCCACCACCATGAGCACCCCTATTCTGTATCGGCCTAGTTTGCGAGTTGAGCAAATTAGGGTTAGGGTTTTGCTGCTGTGACTGTGATTGTTGTTGTTGTTGGGAAGTGGTGCGGGGTTGTTGTAAAGGACGGAGATGGGCGTCGATGTTGGAAGGGAAGCGAGGGATGGCTTGTTGTTGTCTGTTTTGTTGTTGGATTTGTTGGAGTAGTAGGAATTGCTGCTGTTGTTGTTGGGTTTGTTGGTTTTGTTGTTGTTGTTGGGATTGTTGTTGTTGTTGGAGCATGAGGTATTGTTGTTGTTGCTGTTGTTGAAGTGATGGTTTTGAGTCTTCCATTTTGGGTTTTGGGAGTGAGTGATGGAGAAAGTGTGGAGTTTCAGGAGAGATGAATGGGAATGGGAGTTAAGTTCAGACAATGGGGTGGTTTGTTTTCGGCTTATATAGCTGGCTTATAGCTTATTTTGTTTTGGGCTTATGTTTCATAAGCTCATTTTTTCTGACTTATTTTGAAACTTTTAGGCTTAAACAAAACAGAGATATTATAAATAGTAAAACCCAAAATGTAACAGGGTCAATAGTATTTTGTTAAGGGCCCGTTATTTTTTAATCCAGCTTCCTATTGGTCTAATTTTACCGAGATACGCGCCCAAAGCACACACTCCTAGGTAATGGATAGTGTGGCTAAATTTCATTGGTGTATGTGTGGTGGCCTTTCGACTGTCCATCACCCGTTTCACGTAATCATCCCGTAATACACATCTAATGAAGGTACGATTCCATGAAGACGTAACAAGTGTCCAATTTCCCACCAAATTCTAACACACACAGCCTTCTCCAAATTTCTAAACACACACCCCGCTACTAGAAAATTTCACCGCCTCTTATCTTTCTCCTCATCTTTTTCCCACCAAACTAATGTCACCGGCAAAAAATCAGACATCATCTTTCACAAGCTCTCTAAAAAAAAGGCGACAATGGTTTAATGAAGATGATTAGTGTCGTTAATGGTGAAAAGAATGAACAGTCTCAGAAGGGTATTGTAGTAATGGATACTCCTGAAAGACCCAAATTGCAAATCCTTTATCTAAATTTGAGGTAAATTATTTTGGGGTTTTATTTTTATATAAAAACGATTGAATCAAACATTGTGTTTTTAGTTATTGGTTTTGAAAATTGTTTGTGAGTTTCTATAGGTTTGTTACAAAATAAGCCGCAAAAATGAGCTTATGAAACATAAGACCAAAATCAAATAAGCCATAAGCCGGCTATATAAGCCGAGACAAACACCCCTTTTACAGAGTTTAACTTTTTTACAAATGTTGTTAACAAAATGATCAACCAAACAATTTATTATAAACTGATGTTTTTACCTATTACTAACTTGTTTTAAATACAACTTGTAATTTAAAAGAAGAAAAAACTATTTCAAGATCAAGTCTTAAGTTTCTAAATCAAAACAAAATTTCTTCTAATTTGCAACAAAGGGTCAATTGTACTCTTTAATTGCAAATACGACATCATCGTCTTCGTGCAATCAAATTCGAATCTCAATCTTTCAATTGGGTGTAAATGTCATCTTCCGCTTTAGATACTTGTTTCTTGGACTCAACAAACACACCAAGACGATTTCTTGTATGTCCTAACAGATATGTAAAGCATTCAATTTTTATAATTGAAACCCAAATGTTTTTTTCCCAGAAACATGGAACCAAGAATTGTAAATGTTGTCGTTGGTTTAATCCTGAAACGGATAATGATTGGTACAAATCTGATTGTATGAGATGTACTTACTTCTTAATTTGTATCAAAGACAAGAACTTGCAAATGGAATTAGAAGCCAGGAAGAACTAGTTTGTCATGCAAGTTGAATTCTCTTCATATATTGTTGACATGTAGTTATTGATGCAACAAACATTTGAAGAAAAGTCAAAGATTTTTTTTAAGTCAAGTTTCCTTATTTTCTTTGTTTTGGTTGGGTATATGTGGGCACAAACTGACATGTTGATAAGGGGTGATCACAAGGCACAATATGCTTTGTTAAGAGATTATGTATTAGAGTTAAGAACCTAAAATCCTGAAACTACAGTCAAATGTCAAGTTGAAATGCCAAATGATCATGTTGGTGCAAGACAAACAAAAAGAGTAAGATTTTCAGTTGATGAACATGGTCAAAGATCAGAGGTTGGTTCACCAAAATGGAGCAAATCTATTATTAAGAGTCAAAGACTTGTAGCTGGTGCAACTCAAGTGCTTGGTTCACCAAATTGTCTAATGTTGGTTTTTCAAAATGGAACAGATCTTTGATTAAAAAAAAATTAAAAAAAAAAAAAAAAAAAAAAAAAAGAAAAAAAAAACCTAATAAATTGAAGGGTTAATTACTTGAAAATGTGTCATACTTGCTACTTTTTGTTATTGTGTGTATTGAACTTGTTTTTTTCTTATTGTGTATACCGAACTTTCAAATTTTGATTATTGTGTGTTTTTTGTGACTATTCAGCCATTTAAATGATCATTTTACCTTTCAAAATTTGAAAAGGGCAAGGGTAAAATGGTCACAAAATACACACAATAATCGAAATTTGAAAGTTTAGTACACACAATAAGAGAAATAAAAGTTCAGTACACACAATAACAAAAAGTGGCAAGTATGATACATTTTAAAGCAATTAACCCTAAATTGAATATCTCTTCTTAAGTTGTTACTTTGGCGTTTAAAACTTGTGTAATTCGTATTTGTACTTGTTTAAGACTTATGTATGTATGTGATTTAAGACTTATTTAATCTATGTAAGCCAATTGCAATTTTCAAGTTATTGCAACTTGTTGCTGTTAGTTTATGGACATTATTTTAGTAGTCGTATGTTAGGATCGAACTCGAGATCAAGGGATTGCACACTTTACGTATGAGACTCGATGTTTAAATAATTATTATAAAATGTTATGTTTAATTATTTAATTCACAATAAATGACTAAAGAACGTTAGGTAATTAATAGAATTGACTAACGGTCGGTAAATGTCAACGGGATACGAAGAAAATAAAACAAGACAAGAGAAGGTTCTAGAAATTCTCTCTTGGGCTTGTTTATGGCAAAACAATGGAATCCCACATCGGAAACCATTGTAAACTTGATCTCAACCATAAGGGTATAAATACATCCCTATGTATTCATCCCTTGGTACACTTGATTTCAATAGAAGGCCAAACTTCTTCTTTTCTCCTCTCTTGTTCATAGGTCACGAGTGAAGCCCCAAGTAAAAGAATTTGCGAGTAACCTTGGACATTACAAAGTGTTTGGTAAATATATTTTGATCAAGAACTAGCATTCACATCGAATTGCTAATAGTACGTGTGTACAAGAACATGATACTAACACACTATTGTTAGTATTCTTGGATTGAATTACAAAATCGGTAAGGGGTAGTTCTTATAATCCTATAAACACTAATTAGGGTTCTTGATTGAAGAATTGCATTTTATTGATTCTTGTTCGGGCTAATATCAAAAGGCACGTTTACAATTTATTATTCGGTTAATTAATTATGCATTATGTGATCTTGTTATAACGCTTCCGCATGTGTACTTGATGTTTATTGTTTATATTTATGATATGTCATGTTATAAAATTCCAACAGTGGCATCAGAGCCAGGTTAATGTGTAATTAATTACCAAAACACATAAAAAACGAATCTTGATTGTTTTTGTACATGTTTTTCTTGTTAGGGTTAATAAAAATCGATCCATAATTATTTTTTAGGTTGAATACTTAAAAAATTTTAGGGTTTTGGATTTTGATTGATAATTTAATTAGATACCCTAGGTAAATGTAACACCCCGAAAATTTGTAATGAAGCAGCGGAAGTCTAATCGGGGTATTACATCTTAGTATCGTAGTCATAATCATAGAAAACAACTTGAAAGAGTTGTTTTGGAAGCTTTGTTATCATTCATAATCATAATTCAAAATAAATATTTCAAATCCCAATAAGTTTTAGTAATACATCAAGAAATTGTTTTTGAAAGAATGATAACATCATTAGATTGATAATCAAAAGAATGCCCTGCTCCACTCCGTGCCATATAGCTGTTTAGTTTCCTGAGATAAAACATGCTAAAAAGTCAACACAAAGGTTGAGTGAATTCACAGCGTTTAGATTATAATAGTTTGAACACAAGTCAAGTAGTGATAAAATCATAGCATCGAAGTGTACGATATTGCCCTAAGCCTCATGACACGCAAACCTTAACATAGAGTGATAATCATAAATGATATAAACAGCCACATCATGAAATGATGTAGGTGATAGTGCCCTCGTCGTAGGAGTTTGCCAACTTCCTATTTACATTCGAACAAAGTGCATTTGGTTACCATTTCAGGCTAACTTCAAATGGGGCGTCAACTGCCAATAGATCTATTCACTATATTCGCGTTCACTCGCAAGTGATTAATGGTTCATGATATGAGGGACTTTTGGCAAGGGTGGTAACTTAGGCAATATCAATCAGGATAGCATACAGGAAAATACTTGTGTTCAGTTTTATAGCATGTATCTCCCCACGGGATTTGAAAACATAGTAAATGTGGGACTATGAACTCACCTTAGTGGTACAGTAGTCAACTAGTGATCAAGTGTTGTAAACGAATAGCTCCGACTTGCGACCTAGAGTAATATGATAAGTTTAGATTCGTTGGTTTTAGGGCTCGATGTGTGTAATGACGTGTGTAGGAATCTTTGAGTGTGGTAACGTCGGATGGGTACGTTTTAAATGTTTGAAGTTAAAAAGAATATCCTATTATGGTTATTGCTATTATGTATACCAAAAATCTTATCGATTAAAGTTTATTCATATATTATTATAGGGTTAGTAAAAATATTTATCATAAGAGATAAATTAAAGGTATACGGTATAAAAATAAAATTTATTAATTGTTGAAAGTAAAAATATATATATATATATATATATATATTTATGTCAAGTTTTACCCATTACTTTGTAAAAGTTACACTTTATACCCTTTTATTTAAAATAATTACCTTTTTAATCCAAAACCTTACTTTTACACTTTTTACCTTAAATTTCAAGAAATTACAGTTTCTACCCTTTAACTTTATTCAAAAATATCATTTTCAGTTTCGGTACACTAGTTTGGCAGTTTTTACACTTTACATCCCTCAACGATACATTTTGCAAATTTAGTCCAAGGTTAAGTCTTGAAAAGTTAACTTGTATTTTTATAAAAAGTTACCATTTCTTTATCTTATGATATTTTATAAAAGTCAGTTTTTATAAATTAAAAACATTTCGAAAATCTTTTTGATTTCAAACCGAAAATCCTTTTAAGAAAATAGTTGGGCTCGTTAGCCCAGTTTGGGCCCAATTCGGTTTTTAAAGGGTTTTGGAAAAACAGTCGAGCAAGCCTAGGATTGGGTCGAGTTAGGCTAGCATTATGTGTTATAAGTCTTGCAAGTTTCGTTATTTTGGTTTAGCTTGTGGTAAAGATTCAAGTAGTCGAAAAATATATATATGCTACACGTATAAAATGAAAATACAAGGGCCTTTCCTAAGGCGTGTCGTGTGTTTATGATATTTATGTTAAGCATAGTTTTGTGTTTTAAAGTTAAAATGTCGTGCATGAATTCGAAAGTAATATGGAAGAATAACAAGAAGGGAAGTGGTTCGACTTACAACACCAAAAGTGGTGGTGAGGTACGTAGGAGGACACGAACGAGAACAAGGAGAACTCGAGCTTAACCAAGCTTCCAAAGTGACCGACTCCTTAAGCTCACTCTAAAACGACTTCTCGACTCTAGAAGCTTAAAACTTGGACCGATTTCCTTTCCTTCTTGCTTCTCACTCGTCACAGTAACAAAAGGGATGAATGTTTGTTGTTTGAGTGGGTAAATGTGAGGTTGAGTTGGTTTGTTTAGGTGAGTACGAAGTGTGAGAAGGGGGGTCATATAAATAAGTAAAATGAGTATGGTAGTAGGTATATTTTTATTACTAGCATGCTTCATAGTGTTCAACAAAAGGGGATGGGAAAAGTGTTGGGTCGCGGCATGCTTTGGGTTCCAGCCGAAACATAGGGACCGGTAGGAAGGTAGGAGACATATTATCCATAGTATCTTGAAGTCCAAGTGGTCAAGGTGTGGTGTGAAGACTTGTTTAATGTTTTTAGAAGTAGGATTAGGGTGGCTTTGTGTGCTTGTTCCTTCTCATACGCAACCCATAGGAAAAGAAAGGGACTTGACTACTCTGGTACGCTAGACCGAACGGAAAGAGAGAAAAAAAATAAAATTTTCACTCGTTGGGTGGTTTTGGTGTCTCAAGTTAAGAAAGCATGCGTTGGGTTGGATGGGTTTAGTAAGTTATTATTGGGCTTGGGCTGCTTGTTAGTTAAATCCATACGCAGAAAGGAGAGGAAGGTAAATATCATAGTTCGCAACTTTCTAGCCCAAGATTGAGTAATTATTCGGCCCAACAGAAAGAAATAAAGGAGTAGTTTATTTGGTCCATTAAGGCCCGAAAGAGTAGATGTAAATCGAGTTGGTACGCAAGTGAGCTATTCAAGATAAGATACTACAACTCTCATTAGTTGTCGTTTAGAAACTTGTAAGAGTGTGTATGTATATATGAAAAAAAAAATACTTGCAAATATGATTAACTAGATATGTGATTCAAATTAGTTTGATATATCATTTGAATTTAAACGATTCTAGTTTACAATACTTTAATCCTTTGGGAAAAAGTGCGGGGGCTACAGTAAACATGTTTATGTGTTTATGTGAACGTTCTTGTGATTATATGCACTAATTGTTATGTGAAATCCATGAAAACATGCATGATTAGCATGGATTCAATGCCATATTTTTTAATTGTTAAGATTTTACATGTAAATTAATTGATAGATGTCAAATTGGGGAAGACTCTAATATTAAGGAATCAATTATGTGTTAAGAAAACCTATAATTGATTTTTAATAGGATTATCGAATTAAGTTTGCATGTGGCTACATGTTTCATATATATTTAATGGTTATGTTATATATGTTTTATTTAGTTGTTTATTTTTTTAATTACTTGTTTTTGTTTATTGTGTTAGACATGTTTATAAACGAAAAAGGGTAATTTTTGTATAAAAAATAATATAGACTAAATGAATGGCAAAATTTGTTTTGGTTTTAAGAGTCAAGTTATCAACGTTTAATTGATTGATGTTTTTGTACGTAATGGTTTACTAAGCCGACCGAAGTTTGACAAACTATAAAGTGGGTATAAATAGAGAGGGGTTTTTTAAGAGATTCGCTCCTACCAGCTCTCTGCGCTCGCCTGTGCGTCAAATTAGACTTATCGAATAACCATTACATGTACACTATCATCTTAAGGGTGAATTGACTACAATTCCACTATGATTATCCGAAACACTAAGCTTCAGGGCTTATGCAAAAGTACGATATAGTGGACGATAATTGTTAGTAATTCTTTAATTGGTGAACCCAATAACTCAATCAAAACTTTGTTAATTTGGTCTTAGTGAATTGGTAATAAATTTTTTTTGTAAAAACCAATGTTATGAAGTTGTATGCATGCTTCTTCATACATTATTTTGATCACACATCAAAATTACTACCCTTAAAAATTAAGTCGAATGCCATCTAATTAAAGAACACTTGAAGTTATGATTTACGTCATGTGAGAGCTTGGCTAGATTGCAATGGAGAGGTGAACTTTATAATTTCATTACTAGCAGATCAACTGAATGTAATGGAATTATATGAGTTTGCAGTTTTTAAATTAGACGACTTAAATTGAGTAGGAAGTGAGAGCTTGGACTCAAGGCATTAGATGGGGATAAAACATGCTTACATTGCAAATGGATTTTTGGCAAATTTAAATCCCATAATGATATAGGAATTGCAATATGATATTGGCAATTATTGTTCGACAATTACCTTGTTGAATACTATCATTACTAGCAGATCATCTGATGTAATGGTACTATGTCAATTAAGGATCCTAGCTTTAAGAAAATACTATGGTTTATATGAATATTTACCAATGGGTATTTTATTTTCTTAAATATTTTATTATCGAAAATACTAAAATTGAATTTTGTTAATTCATTTAATGTATTAAATGCAACGTTAAAACCGTAAACAACGTATGGGCTTAGGGTTACAGAAGGTATTGATAGAAATGTGTTTGAAGGTATTGATAGAAATGTTGTTTGAAATTGTGTGTTTAGAAGTGTGTTTGAGGTTGGCATCTATAAGGTTGTAAAGTGGTAAAGTTGTTGTTGTTATTGTTGTTGCTGTTGGAGCATGAGGTATTGTTGTTGTTGTTGTTGGATGGATGGTTTTGAGTCTTCCATTTTTGGGTTTTGGGAGTGATGGAGGAAATGGTGCAAGTCTTTGTCTTTTTCTATAGGGTGGGTTGGGGTGGAGTTTCAGGAGAGATGAATAGAATGGGAGGTAATAAGTTAAGGCTTATATAGCATGCTTATTAGCTTATAGCTTATTTGGTTTAGGGCTTATATTTTCATAAGTTTATTTTCTGTGACTTATTTTGGAACTTTTCGACTTATACAAAAGTTTATTATGTTTGGTTCTGAGGTTTATAGTGAAGTATTTGTTTCGGCTTATATAACTAGTTTATAGCTTATTTGGTTTTGGGTTTATGTTTTCATAAGTTTATTTTTGTGACTTATTTTGAAACATTTCGGCTTGTACAAAAGTTTATTATGTCATAATCAACTTATATAAAGTGAAATATTTCAAAATAAGCCACGAAAAGTGAGCTTGTGAAACATAAGCGGAAAACCAAGTAAGCCATAAGCCGGCTATATAAGCCGAAACAAACACCCCCTTTTATAGAGTTTAACTTTTTTACAAAAAAAATGATCAACAAAGCTTGTTTCTGAAGTGTGTTTTTACATGTATAATTACTTGTATTTGAGTAAAAACAATTTATTGTAAACTGGTATTTTTACATATTATTAACTTGTTTAAATAAAACTCGTAATCTTAAAGAAGAAGCAATTTTGAAGAAGAAGAAACCGTTTCAAGATCAAGTCTTGAATTTATCAATCAAACTAAAATTTCTTCTAATTTGCAACAAATGGACAATTGTACTCTTCAATTGCAAATACGACATCATCGTCTTCGTACAATCAAACTCAAATATCAATCTTTCAATTGGGTGTAAATGCCACCTTTCGCTTAAGACACTTGTTTCTTGGACTCAACAAACCCAACAAGACGATTTCTTGTATGTCCTAACAGATATGTAAGGTATTAAATTTTTATAATTAAAACCCTAATTTGTAATTTCATTTTTATTTTTGTTCAGAAACATGGAACCAAGAACTATAAATGTTGGCATTGGTTTAATCCTGAAACGGATAATGATTGGTACAAATCTGATTGTATGAGATGTACCTCTTAATTTGGACCAACGACAAGAACTTGCAAATGGAATTAGAAGCCACGAAGAACTAGTTTGTCATGCAAGTCGAATTCTTTTCCTATATTGTTGACATGTAGTTATTGATGCAACATACATTTGAAGAAAAGTAAAAGATTTTTGTTTTTTAAAGTCAAATTTCATTATCTTCTTAGTTTTGGTTGGGTATATGTGGGCACAAACTGACATGTTGATAAGGGGTGATCACAAGGCACAATATGCTTTGTTAACAGATTATGTATTAGGGTTAAGAACCTAAAATCCTAAAACTACAGCAAATGTAAAGTTGAAATGCCAAATGACCATAATGCCAGATGTTCAAAAAGGCACACAGTCTGCTAGTGCAAGACAAACAAAAAGAGTAAGATTTACAGTTGATGAACAGAGACACAGATCAGAGGTTGGAAGTTAGAGGTCAAAGGTTGGAAGTCAAGGTACTCTTGTGGAAGTCAAAGTGAGCCTAGTGCAAGTTTGTTTAATGTTGTTGCTGGTGCAAATCAAAGTGGGAATGCTAGTGTAAGTCAAAGTGGGAATAATGGTGCAAGTCAATCTCTGTCTAATGTTGGTTCACCAAAATGGAGCAAATATACGATTATGAGTTAAAGTAGCTGGTGCAACTCAACTGCTTGGTCACCAAATTTGTCTGATGTTGGTTCTCCAAAATAGAACAAATCTTTGATAAAGAAAGCTAATAATTCATATATCTCCTCTTAAATTGTTACTTTGGTGTTTAAAACCTGTGTAATTCGTATTTGTACTTGTTTAAAGACTTACGAATGTATGCGATTCAAGACTTTTTTAATTTATGAAAGCCAATTGCAATTTTCAAGTTATTGCAACTTGTTGCAATAACAGTATGCAATCCATGGCAATTTTCAGCTTAAGTTAATACAGTATGTTTATCAGTTTAACGTTAAGTTTAATGTTTAGTTCTTTTTTCTTTTATTTTATTTTTGTCCCAACTAGTTGCAGAACCGCTAGTATGNAAAAAGCTTAAGTTGCAGTTCATATTTTTATCCCAACTAATTTATCATGTTAGTATGCAAAAAAAGCTAAAATTGAACACCGAACACAAATTAGCATTCAATAACTAAGATTTCATTACCACATTATATATCTATCTTTTATACATACTTTGGTTAACTACAAAGAAAACCCAACTTAAGATAAGATATTTTTTCATTTTGACAGACTCAAGTCTTGTGGCTTCAATTGTAGCTTCCAAAACATTTCTTGACTTTAATAAACTAGCAATAATTGCAACTCATCTTGCACGCATTGGTGGATCATACCAACCAACAAATCTGCAAGTTAATCCCTGAAAACACAAATAACATGTATTTGATATTCGATTCTTATGACATAAACTAAAATGAAAATTTAAAACAGAATCTACGACCTGGATTTTGATTAGTCCAAGATGTGTGAATTATTGATTGTTTGCCACACCTACAAACCACCATTTTTAGGGTTCAAAAATTTGGGATAGTGAATTGGGTACAATAAACTGATGGAGTGTGTGTGAATGGAGGATGAAGTGTTGGTGTGCGTGTTTTTTCCCGATTGTACAAAAAAAAAGAATATGCGAAAAGTGAAAAAGACAATGGTACTCCCATGTGAATCGCACATGACTGAAGATAACGAGTCAACATAACAGTTGTTAGAAATTTGGACTAGCAACATGCAAAATCCAAATGTTGGGGAGAACTGTAGTAATTTCTCTGTAACAGAGACTAAACATCAAATCTAGCTAAATCACATGGACTAACTGTGTAATTTACATTAAAAATAGTTTGGGAATGAAGGCGTTAAAGCATCCACAAGCTCAAATCTTTAAAGATTTTTCACTTTTAATAACTTATCTTTCATAATTAGAAAAGTCATTAGTCCAATGCCACCATTTCTTTTAAAAGTTTTGTAATAAATAAATAAATGTAATAAAATACATTAACAGAGAGTGAAAAGCTTTGAAGTTCACAAAGTTATTCTCAAAACGCTTTTGAAATATAAAAATCATTGTCAAATGACTTTATAAAATAGTAAAAAGCTCAAGCTATTAAAGAGTTAGCATTGTAGATTGTGGATGCCCATAACAAGGCTTTTCAGGTTTTAAAGAGTTATTATTGACGAGCTACAGCAATTGTGTCGATTAACGCAACTAAAAAATTAGTGAAATAAATTCAAATGGAATAAAAAAAATATCTTAAGGCGTGTTTAGTAATGGAAACCTCCTCTGTTTTCCAAAAAGATTTTCCGAGAAAACCTAAGAAAATAAAAAACGCGTTCAAATTGGGTTTTTTTCTAAAAGTTTTCTTGGACAGAGTGTATGAAGTGCGGGACACCAAAAGACGTCATGTTGTTGATTTGGAACAGGGTGGATGCACTTGCAGGCAATGGCAGCTTTCTGGCTTACCATGTGGACACGTGTGTGCAGTAGCCAGATTTGTCGGACTCACCAGTGTGAAGAGATTGGCTAAAGCGTGGTTTTATAATAAAATGCTTAAAGGAACATACGAACCAATCATTTATCCATTAAAAGACACAACGATGTGGGAAAATCCAGACCATATCCAACAAGTATCACCACCTCTGGTGAACAAGCGCCAAGCAGGTAGACCCAAAAAAAATAAAAGAATTCCATCACAAGGAGAAGTGCCTACAAGGAATAGTTGTGGAAGGTCTGAACACAATCGCCGAGCGTGTAATACACCTTTGGTGACAGAAAAGGTTTAAATTATACATTCTAGTTATCAAGTAAAGACATGTTATTCTTGTCGTCTAATGTGTATGTGTACATTTCCACAGAACAATGGTTCCACTTCCACTTCCACAAGAAGGAAGTATGTAACCAAACGTCAACCCGGTCCTAGCAAACGGGCTCGTGTGGTGGCCGGTTCTAGTAATGACAGTGTTGGCACACAAAACCACGCCAGTGGGGAGTTTATGCATGGGATCATCGGTNAAGATATAATTAACCAACACATAGACATATTGATTAATTTG